>JAWWEY010000029.1:18763377-18778163 GCA_035582745.1 Loriotus luctuosus | reverse complement strand
TTATATAATATACAGTAAATTATTATATATCGTATATTATACCATATATAATAATATGCTGTATATTATATACTATTAATATAATAATAAATTATATATATTATTATATAATACATATAATATTGTATTACAATATAATACTGTATATTATATAATATAGTATATTATATAATACTATTATAATAATATACAATATAGTATATATACTATATATATTATTATTATATTATTCAATAAATATCCAATAATATATCATTCTTATATATATATATATAAAATAAAATAATATCAGATGTTTCCAGAAATTTAGCTCTCTCCTGGGGAAAACTGTTCAACTTCGGTTGCAGTTAAGAGATAAATTTTCTCTTCTGAAAGTTTCTAATTAAGAGAGCAATTTCTAATGTTGAATGGTCTCAAACAAGTAAGTATGATGTCTTTAAATCAATCATCACTGGTTTTAGAAGAGAGCTGTGAGCTTTGAAAGTTACGTTACATCAGGGGTGATGTAACAGAAGGTGAATATTTTTATTTTTCCTGATGGACTATACTTAACAAACTAGAAAGATTTATTCCTATATAAACTGAGAAGAAATTATCTAAGTAAAGATGAGGAGAATTTATGCCACCTAAACTCTGCTGCACTCCTTAAAAGTACTTAGCATTAAAGTGTTATGAATACTTCTAATTAAACAAAAGAAAAAGAAATGACTGGTGGAAGATGTCCATTCATTTATTACAGCAGTAGTGCAGAGACACACAGCTCCTGCTTCACTGTACCACCCAAATGAAACACCACAACTTTCCCAGCAAGAATTCCCTGAAACAGTTCTTGTACATATGACTACAAATAAAAGTGAGGTCAGATCTAAGCAGAAGTGGATCCTTAAAAAAAACCTCACATTCCTACTCTGAGCAGGAATGCAGTGACAATTTATTTAGGAACAGGTCACTTCCTTTCTTAAAAGGAGGATTGAGTGCAATTTTTCAGTGTAAATTGTGGAAGAGCAGCATGTTTCACAGCAGGTAAACCATCCAGGAGCTGTGATGGAGCTGGAACAATGCTGTGCCTCAGATGTAGCCAATATTTCTACTCCATCCCTTTCTGAGGCTACTTGGAATTGAAAAGCTGCACATATTAATAACTCAAATTATGCTCAACATTCAGGGAGTTTATTCTGCACTATGTGCACTGAGTTCAAAGGAAAAGCTGCACACGAGGCGCAGGAGTAGGAGACAACACAGGGGTCCATGTGTCTACTAAAACGTAATTTTGGATCCTTTATGGTACCTCCCCTAAGCTCCAGCTGCTGCTCTGGCAGGGTGAAGGTCTGCTATGAGCATTTCCCCTTTTCTCTCTGCCCTCAAGAACACCTCTGCTGACACAGGAGATCTGAATTCCAAATCCCTTTGCTGCTAGCACACATTCCAGGGGATGAAGGAAACACGGACACGAGGGAAACACTTCAAAAAAAGGCAGAGCTTACTTTGGCAATCCTGGAGCTTGATATCATATTTGTAATCCAGGCCTGACTGGTCAGCTCTGGCAAGGGGGAGATCTTCGTAGTGAGGGGAGGAAATGCTGGAGAAGTCAACAGTGGTGAAGGGCTTGATGTCAAAGGAATGTGTGTGATCATCCATGGCTGACAGATCCACGGGGCTGATTCCAAAATTCAGGGGCCAAAACGGCATTTCTGTGTCAACCATTGTAATCCCTGCAAACACCAACAAGAAAATGACATTTTAGGATGTTTATCTGCAATCTGTTCAGCCTCAAGCTGAGTTCCAAGTGTCCCACATTCACAGGCTTGAGATGAAAACTTTAACTGCATCTCTCCGTAGTATTCATATCAATAAAATTAGAAGTCTTCCACAAATAATTCTCATTTTTGCAAATTCCAAGCACCATTCTTCCCAAGTGCCTGAAAATCTCAAGGGTTTTTATATTAAGAAAAAAACCCCAAAGTAGCTGGTATTAAATAGTGGTGGTTTTCCTCCAAATAACCAGAAATATTTGAAAACTGTGCTCATTGGAGTTTGCCAAAAGTTTAATCCCAGTCTTGAACCCAAGGATCAAGGAAATGTAAATTATGACTTTTCAAATTCCATATATATTTATGCAAACCTTGAAAGCAGAAAACAAATAAGAAACTGCAAAAAATAAGAATCTGCAAAAATCTTCTGCAAGTTGACTGAGTTTAGTTTGAGATATGAAATGTTTCTCCAAGTCCTCTTTTGACAAATAGCTGAACCAAAATCCTTGATTTAGATATATTTCAACTCTGAAAAGGTTTGTAAGTTACAGCAAGGGAACCAAATTTCTTGATTTAGATATATTTCAACTATGAAAAATTCTGTAGGTTAAAGCAAGTGAACCAAAATTCTTGATTTAGATATATTTCAACTCTGAAAAAGTTTCTAAGTAACAGCAAGTGAACCAAAATCCTTGATTTAGACAGATTTCAACTATGAAAAAGTCTGTAAGTTACAGCAAGTGCAAAGGCTATTTTATAACCAGTGTCTGTGTTTTATTTTCCACTATTTATAAAAAGAACATTCTACTCTAAAAATAGCAGAGATGTTTCAGAACTAAAATAGCTTGGTCACTTTGGCTGTTTAATTTGGACTTTAAACCCAATCAAGTGAGTGGCCTTTAACCTCTAGATAACAGAAACTTTGATTTGATCTGCTTTGAATCAAAACTACTCTGTCACACAGCCAGAAGTGCTGTTGCAAAATAAAGATATTGGGACAGGGGTGCTCCAGAGTTTGGAGCTCACCTGGTCTGGACAGGTAAGTGAGGCTGTGCCTGCCCTCCCCAGCAGCTCTGCTGAATGCCAGTGCCCAGACATGGTGGCACTTTGCCTTCCCTCAGGAATGGCACCAGCACTCCTCCCACTTTTAGGACTCCCAGCACAACCCTGCAGTTCTTCTGCCTTGACCTTGACAAGGGATCTTCTAAATTCTTAAATTTGAGAGGAGAGATTCTCACTGCAGTGGGAACAGAGAGGGGCTGCTGCACCCCAGCCACCCCCAGAGCCACTGGATGGGATATCAGGGATGTTATTCTTAATGAAAGGAGGGAAACAACAGGATGTAAAATTGCCACAAATCCCTTGGGAAAATCCTGGCAGCTTGTCAGGGTACCTTGGTGTTGGGTGTTATCTCCCAAATGGTCAAGTTTCATGTGCAGGGCTCAAACCATGAGCTCTGCCCAGGGAATGGTGACATTCCCAAGGCTGCCAGAACTCCAGGAGCCCCCAGGGCTGCCCAGGGTGGGATTGTTAGGGTGGCTGGGCAGGATCAGGAGCTGCACTGGATGGTCCTTGGGGGTCCCTTCAGCTCAGGAGATTCTCTGATTTGATGACATTTTCTGTGAGCACAAAGTCTTCCCACAACAGATTTCCCAATGAAACAATAAACCAGGACAGATTCCTTCTTAGGAGCCCATTTCTTGTGATGGCCAGACTCATCTTTAAAAAATACAGAAACCAAGAGACATTTTAAATTAGTTTGTATTCCTTTAGACAAGAGATACCAAGGGTTATTGCTTTCTGCTGTTGCTCTGCCTCAAGGGTGAAGGATGGCTACAGGCACAGCCCCGGTTCATTCCAGGGATCATCCCAGGGATCAGGGCTGCCCTCAGCTCCCAGGTTGCTGTGTGGACAAGGAAGAACTGCAGGAAACCAAATCATCAAAAGGCAGGAGGACCCACAGGCACAGCTGCCCCTGCACAGACACCTCCCTGCTCTGAGGCAGCTCCTGGAGAGGTTCAGCACCTGCTGAAAGGCAAGGACAAGCTGGGGCCACTCTCTGAGGAGAGGTGAACTCCATCACCTGCCCCTGATCCCATTGAAAAATGAACAGTTTTCCTGCACTCTCCATCAAACCTCTGAAAAACACCCTCACAACCTAGAGACCTCAGCACTTTGTCGTTTGAAGTTAAAAAGCTCCAGTTTCAAACCCCTGTGGGCTGAACAGCAGTTTAGAGCTGAGCTGGGTTTCACTTCACTCAGCCCATGGCTGGCATGTTCTGGAGAAGTCTATGATGTGTAACATGAGTAATTCTGTGACACTCCTGCATCATTACAACCCAGAGAGTGCAGGAATTTCCCTGGGTACAGATATCTCACAGCTTAGACAAACTCAGATAAGCAGGTGAGTCCAGAGGTCTGGCTTGGCACACACAAGTTCCAAAATCTAAGGGCTTGTAGTAATTCCTTATCAGAAATCTCACTTCCCAGTCAGCACAGCCAAATCATTTCAGCAAAGTCGACCAAAAATGCCAGAGTGGTTTTTGTGATAAAAGTATCTCTAGCCTAAAAGTGTGATGGTTTAGATTTTTGTTATGTTTTAGAAGGAACAAAATAAAATTAAATAATTAATGAGTAATCTGTTGAAGCATCACTGAATAGAAGGGATTTGGCTTCATGTTTTTCCCCTGCCAGTTGTTTTTATCTCTGTGTCTGTCCAAATCACACACATGTTCTGTATGCTGAGAACAGAGGAAACACAAATGCCAAGATCACCCTGAAGAAAAAACCAGGGAATTGTGGCTGCACCTATCAGCTACTGCAGGTCACTGAGTAATTCTGCTTTCTCCTACTCCTCTTTCTGCTGCAAGGTAATAAATCTGGAGCCAGCAGCCATTTACAAATCTTTAGTCAAAAGCCTGTAAACCCCACCCCTTCCAGAGGTTAACATCCATGACCCTCAAGATCCCACAGTAATATTGTTCACAAGCATTTCTGAACGATGGGAACTTCCAGGTTTGCTCAGCTTTTGGGTATAAAACACAAAGCATCTTGTTACAGTTTTAAAGTTCCAATCTTCACATATGATTTAAGCAAATTATGGGTACCTTGTTCAATTTAGCAAAATTTTCCATGACAAAGGAAACAATGAATTTTTATTTTCAGATGAATTTATATTAGAGGTACTCAAATGAAGGAAACATCTTCCATGCTGTTTTTATTCTTGTATTATTGAAAACCAAAATGTGAAGACTGTTCCTATGTTTAATGATTATTTCACTAACACTTCTATTTTGCATGTAGCTTTGCTTGATTTTTGCTGTGTACTTTGTCTTTTTTTCCTCCCCAGGAAAGAGGAATGACAACATTTCCCTCTGGAAAAGAGAAAATCAACTAATTGTAGTCTTCTCAAGGCTTTAAAAGATGCAAAAATCAACAACCAAGATTAAAAAATCCAATGGACAAGTCCAACGAACAGACTAGAGAATGCTTTTATAACTCACAGCTGCCTGTGTGACATCCAGGCAATAGATCTGCAAGTATTCCTCTGATTTAGGAGATTCTCATGTACAAAAACCCTCCTCAGCCAGCAAGAGGCTGTGCAGAACAGCAGCAGAGATGTTATTTGGGAAGTCAGATGGAGGAGCTTGGACATTAAATCCTCCAAAAGAGCAGGAGTGAAAGAGATAACGCTGCTGAGATAACATTTAATTCTGAGATATGGAGCTTGCTGAGTGCCTTCCCCCTGTTTAATTCCTGTGGAGCTGCTCAGGGTCATGTGCAGGGAACCAGAGGCACTGAGTTCACCTGGCACAGCCAGCCCTGGTCATTCTGCTGCTGATAGGCAGAAATCTCATCTCATCATCACCTCATCCCCTGATTGATCTGCTCTCCAGCTCCTCAGACAGTTATTCCCTGCTAGGAGAACATAAAATCTAACAGAGGAGATCGCCATGGTATGAAAAACATCCTGGCTCACGAGCTGCTCCTTACCATAAACACTACCTGTGCTCAGGTAACCTGAAGGGCCTGTTGTGCTGCATTCTAGACACGCTCTTTCCAGACAAAACTACCAAAATATGACCCTACAGGTATTTAATGAAGCAACCAGAACATCCCAACTGACAGGAGTTACAGAAAATAAAAAGACAAAAATAAAGAGGTGAAGCCTCTCAGCTTTGAAACATTATTAAAATCAAGGTAGGTATAATGGCATGACATGGACAGGAATAAATATGGACAAATTGATACATGAAATAAATAATGCTATTTCTATATAAATACTGATTTATGGATCCGAAATACTCACGGGCTGGTAGGTCAGATTTAAAAGGAAAAACACTTCAAAATCATGGGTTTTTCAAAATCTGTGGCTTTTTCCTAATGAAGAAAAATTTCCTGGAATAGATTGGATTTCCTCTCATGTATAAATGTGTCAGGGTTTGTCAAGTAAACTCATATACAAGTCCGGCAGAGCTTAATGGGACTTTTCCCAATTAATTTAATTAAGGCAGCTCAGACCCTCTCTGAAATAATATCTACAAAAGTTGGTTAAGATCACACAATCATCCTCAGCTTTTAGGAAAGACTTAGAGATGGTGAAGGGGCAGCTTGATACCCCATAGATCCAATTTATTGATCTATTTGGAAGAATAACAACACATTTTATGTGTGCCTTGCAAAACCACATCTCCCCTGAGTGATGGCACCACAGGCACTGACTTAAAGACCTGAACTGATCTCTCAGAGGAGAAGGGCTCTGAAAAAGGAGCAGAAAGTCTTGTGATACCCCTCTGCATTCCCCTCCCAATAACTGAGTCCTCTCATTGCCTCTGACACAGAAATTCTGTGTGGCAATGCTGCTCAATTCTGCCTTTTATCAGGGCTGCCCTCAGCTCCCAGTGAGGGACTGTGAACTTCAGGTTATTGAGAGAAAATCTCATCTTACTGCATTTGATTTTCCTGCCCAAAACCCCTCAGATTCTTGCTTCAGTTCTCTGCTTTTCCAGTGAGAGAACATTACCTTCCCTCCCTACCCTCCATTCTCTGTGCTGTCCATAAAACATCTCTCCTCTTCAGCAGGTGTGGAATTACTCCACAGATTTTGAATATTCCTGTTTATGCCAGTGGAGCCCTAAGCTTTAAATCTTTAGTAGACACCTTCCTCAATAACAAAAATTATGTATTTTTCACTAATAGCAACTGCCGCTATAATGAACTTTATCTAATAGACAACATTTGTATCAAACAGAGATAATTTTGTTTCGGATTTACCAAACTCTGTGAATTTTTTTGTGCCCCAAACGATGACTCAAAGCTGTTGCCCATTGCTGTTTCACACATTCCCGACCGGCAGATTCCCGATTTTCCCCATTTCCCGGCACAGGACCCGAACCTCTCCGTGTCCTGTTGCTGCAGAGTCAGCAGAGGGAGCACAACGTAACTAAAAAAAACCTCTTTCCAAGAACTCTGCTGGCACAGCCAGTGATGCTCCTAAACAAACAAACAAGCACAAAAAGGGTGGAGAAAGAGCCCCGGTGGCTGATGTCCCCAATTCTGAGATTGACAAAATCAGTGCTTTGCCAACTGCAGCAGGAAAAACAAAGGAACAGAAAAAAAACCCACGAAACCTAGAAAGCCTTGCTTTAAAAAACCCACTACAGAATTTTTATTGTTGAAAAGATTTTTTGGGGTTTTTATCCATGCACACGCTCAAAATATTCTTAGAATGAAACAAAAAATGTTTCAATGATGCGATGATGAACAAACACACTGAACAGCAATATTGATAGGATTAAAATAGTTATCCAAAGCAGGAATTTCCCAAAGAAAACACACTTTAGAAACCACTATGGATGTGGGAAAAGGGTCCAGGCTACTGAGAGGACAAGTGCTGTTAAATTTTTGCTTGTAAATTCAAGGGGTTATTGAAGCCACAGCGTTGCCCCCTGCACCCAGCCCGGAGCCAGGCACATTCCTGGGGCACCACTGCCTCACCAGACCTGGGAATTTCCTTTTCAAGCATGAATTTGTCAAAAACACTCACAGGAATGAAAACTGACCTCACTATGGGACAGAAGAAATAAATTTTTATGGGTTTGTTTCAATTAAAGAACTGCAAATGAAAAGTTCCCTGCACCTTAATTTAGCTATGAAAACAAAGAAAATACCAGGGTCTCTAGCAAATATTGGGTGTCAAAACAGCTTCATAATAAAAAGTAACTTACTGAAAAAATGACTTCACAAATGAGCAACAATGGTATTTTTTGACATAGATGACTTTAAAAGCACTACTGACTCCAAGAACATGAAATGACATTTTCCTCTCCATTCCTCAGGTCTGGCTCTGAAGCCATCTAAAAATGGCCCCAAAAAATTGACATGTCCACCTGAAAACCCCCAAAAGAAGCCACCCAGAGTATACACTTTGGAAAGTAGGGAATAAACACTCTGTTTGTAATCAATAAACCCAGAGGAGGGTTCTGGAGCTTTGTCAGCCCAGGGCACACCTCAAGGGTTAATCACTGAGTAGGAGGGGCAGGAGCTGAGGAAAGAAAGGCTCCTCTCCCACCCACTGCCCAACCTGCAGAACCAGCACAGGGCCCAAACTCTGAGAGCAGAAGGAAAAGCAGCGACCTGGGGCTGAGAGGAATGTTCAAGGTGTGCCAGCAAACCCAGGAACACCTGCAATCACTGCTGGGGATGCTCATTGCTGCCCCATCTCCCCTCTGACCAGTGCTGGGAGGCTCAGAGAACAAACAAACACTGCTGGGGATGCTCAGTTCTGCCCCATCTCCCCTCTGACCAGTGCCGGGTGCCTCAGAAATCCCAGTGGTTCAAGGGCTGCAGAGCCCTGTGGCAGCCACATCCTTCCAAAAGGCAAATAAAAGGTAAAAGGGGAGGTAATCCATTCATCCTCTCAGCAAGGCTGCCCAGTAAAACACCAGGAGAAACTGTATAAATCCAAACACTGGGAAAGGCCAAAAGAAAGCAACTCATAAATCAGTGGGAAATGTATTTTATTCCTATAGCTGAATTATAACTACAAGCTGTGCTCACTAAAAGCACAGTCCATAAAATTTACCACAATGTTTAAGAGGCAGTTGTTAATGGAAAGAAGGAAGAAAAGCCCATTCAGGGAATAATAGAGCTGTTTAGTGTTAAATAAATTTTCTATTCCATGGAATTCACACCAAATGGCCTGGGCTGCTTGGAATAGCAGCATTTTATACCCTTGCAGCAACACAAACCCTTGTAAATATAATTGCAAATGAGAAACAAGTTCAACAATGCCACAGGCTACTCAGATATGCTACAAATTCTCCCATCCTATTCTAATTTGTTAATGTAGGGTTTGTTGCATTCTGATACTGGATAGAGAGCCACAAAACTTCAGGTTATTCCAGGGTATGAAAGAAACTGATTGCAAGGCTGTGCTCAAGGAGCTTCAATAGAAATTGAGAATATTGGACAATGGGAAATTTCTGTATGAGAAATACTGATTTATGGATCTGAAAACTCACAGGCAGGCAGATCAGATTCAAAAGGAAAAACACTTCAAAATCATGGAGAACTTAACTACAAATTCCTGGAAGTGACAAAGTTGGGCTCCTGGTGGTAAAATCTGACTACAAGAGAAATAAAATGTTCTACTGCAGTCACAGCACTGGCAGAACAGGGAGATGAGGAGATGATTTCTGTTAAATCAGATTCAAAGTTTGTGGGAAAGGATCCTCAAACTGTTCTTAGAAATCCCTGAGCAGAGAAACTGCACTTTCCTAGTTCCAGTCATGCTTTGTGAGGCACCACGTGTGATTCTGAAGAAAGGCTTCTCTCCCAATGCCTTTTGTTTGAAAATGTCTTCAAAATCTCTCCCACTCTTCACAATAGAGATGATTATTTATTTTCTTTAGGGAAAAAATTTATATTACACTTCCAAAAGCATAAAAATGTGAAAAATAAGGTTATCATTTGGTTGGTAAAATAAAATCAGAATAAACCTCTGTAGGATTCTGAGGGGCAAAGACCATAAATTGGCATTTGCAATGTGCCTCAGCAGCAGTGAAATGGGGCTCCTGTTGGTTTTGAGGGATTGGAGGAAAGCAGGAACAAGCAGCACGTCCCTGCCTTGTGCTGGCAGTATTGTAAAAGTGCCTCATTATATAAAATGTGGGCGTTGCTCTCTATGAATCATTGTGATTTAAAATAGGATCCTGATAGACAGGCAATGAATCACTTTGGATTTTGTAATCAGCAAGGGCTGACTTCTTGGGAGAGCCCTTTGCCCCCTTTGGCAAGCAGCTGAGGCAAGGTCTGCTCCAGCCCTGGAGGTGCCTCCCCAGGCTGAAGGAAGTCATTGATTCTAAAATATCCCCAAAAACGCCGTGTGGGACACAAGATAGCAGGGCTTTGTCAGCTGGAACAGCAGCACACAATTCAATTGATAAGAGTGTTAACATTCTCAGGCCTGTGCTTGGCTCCAAGGCTCGACATACTTTAATAATTGGCATTTATTTCTACTGGGCAGGCTTCGTATTGCTGGCTCTAGCAAAAGTTTTACCAACTACAAGGAATTAATAGAATTCCAAAATATCATATTTGACATTAAAAGCAAGTGACCCATCCAGAAGGTTCATCTCCCGAGTTGTTACTGTGCTTTCAGGAGACAAACTTGCTTTGAACTCAACAGAAAGTTTTCCAGCTTTGACAGAAATTCAGTGTTTGGCTCAAAATTGAGCACAATGCTCATTTTGAATATTGCATTGGTGCTAATGGCATCCAAACACCTGCCTAGAGTTAAACTCTTTTAAAACCACAGTTTTTGGCTAAGAGAGGACTTCTTTGGCCACGATACATGATTAAATTACATCTCCTACACACAGATAAATCAATGTGTGTCGTAACACAAATCCATAAGAAATTAAGGGTTCATAAAATGCTCCATTTCCTGTGTAAAACGACTGCTCCAGTGGCAAGGCTGTGCCCAGAGTTAATAAAACCAACTCCCAGCACCACAGAATCCCAGCAGCACTGGCAGCCAGCAGCCTGCTGATGGTTCAGTAGGGAGCAGCTCTGTCTGAAGCCTTCAAAAGCAGCACAAAAACATTCATGGAGCGTGTCCTGTGCTCACACATGGTGTGTTGTATGAAAATGTGATTTTCCAGGATTTCAGGTGGTGTGGTAGAGAACAAACCTGTGTGAGCAGCACAGCTATTGACAGGACAATCCGCTGCTCCACTGCTTATCTGGTTTCATTAGGGCATTATCAACATGTCTCTTAATGCAGTTTAATAAATTAATAATAGACTCCATTCTCTGGAAATGGTGCTTGGCCAATAATTAACAGCTGAGGTATCAATTTAGGATGGAATTTTAAATGGTTGTAGTCCATTATGGAATTCAGAACACGAAGTTTGCATTTGTTTTTGAAACGTTAATAACTTTCATAGTAAATGTTATGTCCACCATATCCAGTTAATCTTCTTCTTTTAAAACACTGTAGATGTGATGAATTTGATACTAACCCTGAAGAACTTTTGTAATTTTAATACTGAACAAACCACATCAAGTTTTCTTAATCCATGTTGTAGTAATAGGGAATTTAGGGATGCAGAATTCTGTTGGGAAGAAGCCTGGGATTATTTTCTCTCCTCAGACTCTGTCATCTCAGTGCTTTTTAATGTTCACAAGACAGTGAACTTCAGTATTGTTTCCAAGAGATGAGCTAATAAGGCACACAACTGGACTGGGGTGAAATACACTCATTAATATCCTAAATGCAGTTCCCTGCCATGGCAGAATACTGAATACTCCCACAGGAAGAGGAGGAGGAGGCGGAGGAGGAGGAGGAAAAAAAAAAAGCCACATGAATTTAAACTCATTCCTTGAATTAAATCCCACTTTTAAAGTTTTTCCTGGAAGTCAAACACACTGCAAATAATCCATAAAAATGCATCTCTCTGATTGGGATGAGTCGTTTCCATCACATTCTCATCTTCCCAACACTAAAAATGCAAAATATATTTGAATACAGCAAGACTGGAGGGAGGACCCACATGATTTGACTGAGTGCTGGGTTTTGGCAAAAGATTTAATCTGTTGGACAATCACCAAGTTGTAGAAGTGAAAAAGAACCATGTTGCAAAACTCATTCATGAACATAAACATGCTGAGCATTTCTGCATTAAATACAGGGAGCTCAGAGAAACAACAAATACACTTTGCTCTATAGAATTCTATAGAATTTCTGTACATCCAGTGTAAAATAATGCTCTGTGTGCCTCTGCAGCCACTGGGATGGCAAAGATAATTCCAACACACCAAATCCTGAGAAAGCAGATAAATAGCACCAAAGAGGGTTGAGCATTCACCACTCTCCTCTTTTAGCTGTGCCCAAATTCATCATCTCACACATAAATCACAAACCATACACTACAAATTTGCCCACAGACTCTGAGATATTTGATAACTGCATTGGTTTATTTTTAATTTATCGGGGATGATCAGATTTTGGTTTTTACACACAGTTATTGAAGGGTATTTTCATTAGGGGCTCAAATTCTTCACGCACACTTTCCTAAGCTTGGAACGGAAGCAGAGGTGACATCCCAACATTATTCTGACAAGATAAACTAAAAAGGACTCCTAAAATTGACTATATCCAACAGCAGGCTTTCTACCCTACACAGAGCAGGGTTAAATAATGTAATAATAAATACACATGATAAATAATGTAATAATTCATTACAATTAAATAATGTAATAAGAAACACACATGGACTTTTGCACACCTATAATCTGTTGCACAAATGAATCCCTTTCATCTTTTAAATTAGCAAAAAAATAAAATTAACCTTCTCAACTGTACAAACTGCAAAGCATCCAACCTGCTCAGCCACTTTCCAACACCAGAGCAATCCCTTGTCACCTGACTCCTGTACTTTTGACCCTCCAAAAATTTCCCAGCTGAAGCATGTTGACATGTTTTCACATGTGATTCAAGAGTGATTGCTCTCAGTAGTGCTGGATGCTTATCAGAGGTTGAGATCAATGTTCTTTGCCTCCCATGTGCTCTCCCTTTCTGAGCTGTAATTTTTCCAGGCAGCTTTCAGGCTCTCCTGAAGTCAAGGTGGCTTCAGGCAGGGAGTGTGGGCTCGGGGCACAGGGAGGGCGAGCTGCTGGAACTGCAATTGCAACACTCTGAGGAGTATTTCATGAGCACCAGGAAATTAATGTGCAGCTCTGCTCCAGATTTAAGTTACCTTGAACAGTTTTCACTTGGGAGTCTTCTGCTGGACTACAAGGTTCAAGAGAATCTTCCCCGTTCTTTTTTTTTTTGGGGGGGGAGGTCAGTATAAAATACACTATTAAGTAATGTTCTGCTCAGTGTTTTATTCCAGAAAAAAATAGGTGGGGAATTTCTGAAGGAAATTAGGTACTGAGAAGTGTTATTAAAAATATTAATTTTAAAGCCTGTTTTTGACCAAATAATAACAAACTGGGAGAAAGAATGTTAAAGCATCCACTATGAAAACTGGGAATTAGCACCAACACACCTCCTTTTGTATTTCTAACTTTCAGCAAAAAAGAGAGGAATTTCATGAGGATTTTTCTGTTTTACATACTTCAGAAAAGATTTGTGCAAACTGGTACCTGAAACTATAGTAACTACTGAGCAAAGGGATAAAAAACCTTCAAACACCCTTAGATCCAGCAGCCAGAATCTGAATTTCTGTAAAGTAATGATACCAGAAAGCCCCAGAACAGAACTGCTTCATCTTGAGCTCTAAATGAAATAATTATAATTAATATTATCATATTAATACTGTAATTTTATAATTCATAATATTGGTTAATATTGTAAGTTTATAGCCAGCAGCTTCCCTACCAAACTCCAAGTAGTCCTGGATATCACTTTATACATTGGGCAAATCAAATTATTTTCAGTGATGTAATTTTCATTCTGAAATTGATAAACTCAACACCCTTTACCAGTCAAAAAGAAAATACCACAATCCATGGCTCAGACAGGGAATTATCAGCTCACTTTAGGTGATAATGAAAGAAGGGGACCTGAATCCTCCTGCCACCCTCCCTCACAGTTTTCTGAGAAAAGCCCCCCTGCAACACAGCCCAGAATTGATGGAAATATTGAATTCTTTTCCAAATATTGAATTCTTTTCCAAATATTGAATTCTTTTCCAAATGTACTTTTCAAGGGAAAAAAACCTCAAGACACCACTCTCTTCAGAACACAGAACTTACTGAAAACACAATGGGGAAGTGCTGTCTGAACCTGAACTAAGAGATGAATATTCCCCCTGCAGCCCTTTTATAACAGTAAAAAAGACAAAATATTTGTGGGGAAAGAACACGATTTCATCTTTTATTTAATTTCAAAATCGTTAATGCACTTCAAAAAGAACTTAAATATAACCTGCATAATGATACCTTAATGGGAAAATCTACAAAGTCCTGACTTAGTTACAGTTTTAAAAACCTGCTGTATTTTCTAATAAAGTATCTGGCATAGTTTGGATTTTATAATGTGTCTGAAAAGTAAAAGGAAGAAATTTCTTTGATCTTATTTTCTGTTGGGTTATTCTTCCTCTGTGTTATTAATACCCTAAGAATATGTCTCGTGTGATTTGTTCCTACTTTTGTCAACCTGTCTATTTGGAAGTAAAATTTTTCCAACACCCCCATGGGAATATGAAGTGGCGGAAGGAAGGAAGGAAGTGGCGGAAGGAAGGAAGTGGCGGAAGGAAGGAAGTGGTGGAAGGAAGTGGCGGAAGTGGCGGAAGGAAGGAAGTGGCGGAAGGAAGGAAGTGGCAGAAGGAAGGAAGTGGCGGAAGGAAGGAAGTGGCGGAAGGAAGTGGTGGACGTGGCGGAAGGAAGTGGCAGAAGGAAGTGGCGGAAATGGCGGAAGTGGCGGAAGTGGTGGAAGTGGCGGAAGGAAGGAAGGAAGGAAGGAAGGAAAAAACATTTTCACCTGCCAAGGTGTGGAAAATGATTCCACACTCGCGAGCTGCCTGT
>JAWWEY010000029.1:18730135-18746443 GCA_035582745.1 Loriotus luctuosus | reverse complement strand
ACATGAGACCAATCACAGATGCACCTGTTGCATTCCACAGCAGCAGATAACCATTGTTTGCATTTTGTTCCTGAGGCGCCTCAGCTTCTCAGGAGGAAAAATCCTAGGGAAAGGATTTTTCACAAAAGATGTCTGTGGCAGGAGATGATTTGAGTTAAGCTTGGGAGAAGATTTGATCCTCTGAGTTAAAGGACTTTGCATTTTCCGAGCTCTGCCTCTCTAGCTGTTCCTTTTCTTGCACGTGGTGTGGCGTGGTAGCCTTTTGTAATTGAGTTGTTTTCATTACTTAAGGAGAACAGTGACCAGGGACAGGACCCAGGAGAGGTTTGGGCAGGATATTAGAGCAGGTTCTACCCCAGAGGGTGCTGGGCAGTGCCCAGGGAATGAGCACAGCCCCCAGAGCTCCAGGACAGCACTGCCAGGGGTGCCAGGGTGGGATTGCTGGGGGCTGTGCAGGGCCAGGGACTGGATCGATGGTCCTGTGGGTCCCTTCCAGCTCAGGATGTGCTGGGATTCTGTGCACAAGGGATGAGGCAGCTGTGTCCAGACAGAGAGGGAAGCTCAGTCCCAAGCATTGCCAAGCCGGCTCCTTTGGGGTGCCCATCCAGCCCAGGCCTAGCACTGCTACCACCTCTGATGTTTCTGACACATCCAGCCCTGCTGGAAGCTGCTGCTGGTGGACAAGAGGAAATTCATTTGTGGTGTTCAGCCCAAGGGTGGCAGGAGCCCTGTGAGTGCCCAGAGAGCTGCAGGGCCTGCCCCAAATTCCCAAGCAGGAGCTCCCCTGTAGTGATCCCTGCGCTGAGCCAGGCCTGGCTCCCACAAGGGGCTTTGTTTGTGTCAGGTAGGAAGTATGCAAAGCACACCCAGTGTTTACAAAGTACCTCAGTGCTATTTTGACTAATTTTTACTGGAGAGTTAGTGGTTGTTTCAAAGCTGGATTAGTCACTTTGACCATAATTACAATCTCTTGAAATCTGCTTCAGCATTTTGAATTGGCTTCAGGCCTCATGGTCAGAGAACGGCTCCATCTCAATCTCAAGATTAAACTTGATTAGTAGCTCCTGTAGCTTTATTTATCTTGTAGCTTTTTCCTGATTTTTAAGTGAAAGATGGGCAAAGATGGAGTGCTGTGCACAGAAACCTGTGGCACTGTGAGCTGCCTGGGCATGGCAAAATGCAAGTGAAGAACAGAGCAGCGCTCCCAGGCTGGGGCTTACAGAGATGAGCCCCCACAGACACCCCAATTCCCACTGGAATTCCCTCCACAGCATCCCATGGGATAACTGTGTGCACACCAAGTGCAACCACAGCCCCTCGGAGAAGCCAGACCAAGCAGACAAGCCAAGCTCCAGCAGCCCTGCACAAAAACTCCTTTTTTGCCCTGGTTCTGTTCTGGAGGTGTCTCCAGATGGAAATGCCTTAGCCAAGAGGCAGAGCCCGGGGAGGGGAGCGTGCAGCAGCTTGTGTGTGACACTCCTTGGCACGCTGGCACTGGGCAAGCAGCGAGTTCTCTGTGTGGGAGGAAACACCAGCAGCCACCTTGGATTGCATCATCCCCCTCCCTGGCTTTTTTTTTCTTTTCTTTTTTTTTTTTTTTTCCCTCCCCTTTCTTTCTTTTTTGTCTTGCAGATGGTAAAACAAAGGCTGTAGTGAAACCCGTTTTCTCCCAGGAAGAGGTGGGAGGGAATTTTTATATGAGCAAGAAACTTTGCCTCGAGTGGAAATCTGGGGCCTGGGCTAATGAAGTACCTGTAATTCAGATTGTGCTAAATACTGCTGAAACCAGGCATGTACTAATCATGGACTGTGCCAAACTATGCATAATTACTATGCTTTCTCTGTAGCAGTAATTAATTTGCGTTAGCAACTTTGATTAATCTCTCTAATCTAGAAGTAAAGTGCTTCTCAGACATGAAAGGCTCTCCAAGTGCTCAAGGTTGTTGTTGCAGCCTCGTGGAGGGTGCTTCAATCCAGTGGGGGGCAGGAAGAGGACAGAGCTTAAAAAAAAATCAAAGTCTGGCTGATATTTATGAACTAATGAGTAATAAAAAGAGTTCTGTTTGGCCACAGAATTCATCAGCTAAGCTATAGGCTTCTGTCCACAGTGCCTTCCTCCTGCAAGAAAAGAGAATTGTCAGTCAGAGAGTTTCTCCAAGGGCTGCTCCAGAGATGAGGGGCTGAGATTCTGCCCCTTTGCTGCCGTGCAAACTCACCCAGAAGTTCACCCTGGCCTGGTTCTAGGCAGGGCTGCTCAGCCCTGGTCCCAGCTGTTGGGGTCAGTCCCACAAGGGCTGGTTGTGCTTCCTGGGGGAGCTGGGGCTGCCCATTTTCTGCCCTTTAAACTCTCCACTCTCACTGCCAACCTCCCTGCACCCAGAGCAACCCTGGCTGCTGAAAGGGTTTGTGTCATCCAAAGGTGTTTGTGATGTACCCAGGCTCCACAAGCTCCCACATCTCCCAGAGCTGACATTTCTGAGGCAAACAGAGGTGTCCCTACAAACCCGCCACAAATCCAAGGGGGTTTTTAAGTGACCACGGTGTTCTCTTTCTCTCCCTCATTAATCTCCTCTCCCTGTTAATATTATTCAGTTATTGTTTTCTTCTTTCCTCTGTTAGCACTGTTTCCTGGCAAGGATTGCAAGTAATTAATGATAAGAGATTCAGAATGACATGAAAATCAGTTGGAAATGGGTAATCTAGAGATTACTAACAAGCTTCAGTTTGACTCAGATAACTTTTGTTAAAATCTGCTGCTACTGCCTCAAAGTCTAGGATCAATTCTGTTTGCACGAGTCAGAAAAAAAATTTTTAAACCACACAACTCAGTAGAAAATGTAAATGTGATTCCTACAATTTATAGGGTTTTGGTTTTTTTTTTTTATAATGCTGATTCAACAAAGGAATTCATTGTGATAGTTTATTTTCTTACAGCTGTAGTTTGTGTCCAAATATTTTATAATCATAAAGCTACCCTCTTGATATCAGTCAAAATAGACAATATATATTGATGTCTAAACAAGCTTTGTAGAAGACTTTTTTTTTAAATCAGGCATGGGACTTTACATTTATTAGAAGGTGTTCACAAAAATAAGGGTAACATCATGCATATTCTTTGCAACTAGACCCAGTTATGGTTACAGTCTGGAAATAAATTCTTTAAATAGACATATGGAGATACAGTAGTACATTTACACTCTATTTATGACATTTAGTGTACTGATAACTCCCAGCAATACATCAGAAGTCCACAACCAGCTGATGGAGGGATTGGATAAGGAGGAAGAAACTGCTTCAATTTCTCACATTATTTATGTGGCTCGACAAGAATGTTAGTGTGAATGGCCTCCTGAGTCTGGGAGGCAAGAACAAGTCATGACTATACTTCTGCAGTACAAAACATTTACACACGAAATACACATGCATTGCAATGCATTGGGGATGGGCAGAGCGAGGAGAAACCCCTTCCCCAATGCTTTATTAACACAATTCTACAAAGGAGTCTCAAATAGGATTATATACTTCAGTCACAGTAAGGCCACAAAATTACAATGGATAAGGACCTTGGGATCAGACATTCTGTGGGAGCAATGGAACCCTTCCTTCTTTGCAGAGCTTTCCACATGTTCCTGCGTGGCATCTCCCCCACCAAAGTCCTCCAGCTATCGATTTGCGTTTCTGTAGGTTGGACATATTGCTTGGTACAACAGTGAGCACAGTAGAGAAGGGTGCTGGCACAGGGAGAACAAAACCTATGGGACATTCAGACTCTACACGAAGCTGGCTAATCAGAGAACAGACTGGCAAAGGATTTCCTCAGGTTCCGGATGGTCTCAGCTTTGGCCTCGTCCTCGTTCACGGACGACCTGAAGAAGGAGGACTCTGTGAAGCTGAAGGCGTTGGTCAAGGACTGAGACTTGCTGCAAGACACAAACACAACAATTCTGCATGGTCACGCCGTCCCCCAGCCTCCACCCCCCAGCACTTGGATCAGAGGAGGGGAAATTCAGAGGAAATCACAGAGATGAGCCCCCAGAGACACCCCAATTCCCACTGGAATTTCCTCCACAGCATCCCAAGTGAAACCACAACCCCTTGGAGAAGCCAGACCAAACAGACCAATCCAAGATCCAACAGATTTTTCCCTTGGATTTGTCCCTGAGGCTGGACAAAAATTGGCTTTCACCCATTTTTGTTATGTCCCCCACAATTCTGCACCCCTGACTTGAGAGCAAGGCTTGAGGATAACAATTCCTTCAAGGAACACAATGGTGTTTTATTTTCTTTTTACAGATCTGAATTGGTTGGTGCAAATTAGAGCCTTGAGGAAAATGTGGGCCTGGCTACTAAATCCAAATCACAACCCAAGAGGACTGATAAATAGTTGTGTTTTGGTGAGGCTGCAAATGGTTGTGCACAGAGGAAAATCAGGTATTTTTTACAAGAGTTTGAATCCTAAACTGTAATTTGCTCTCCCTCTGTCTAAATGTATTGAACATTAGAGCCTTAATACAGGCTTAAAAGCATTTTATATTTTTGAAAAAACACGCCAACTCAGATAAATTTTTTTTTTCTATAGGCAGTGCCTGGCAATGCTACTTCATTCTTAGTTCTGTCATGTAACTCCTGTGTAAGTTCCCATAAGCATGAAAAACATTACAAGGAAAACAAGGAGGAAAATAGCTATAGTCTAAAACTTTAACTCAGGACTTGTCAGATAAAATAACATCTGCAAAAGAGGCTTGAATTGAAATAGAAGACATTAATGAGTTATCAGCTTTTTACAAAGACGTCCCTACACGGGTAAAACGAGTTGCCTGATTTCATTTTTATCTCAGTACAATAGATTTCAGTTTTGGCTCTGGTAAAACTGAAGCACTTTCCTTATTCAGATTGTCTCAGACTCCTCATGGTTTGCAGCTCCTCTCCTTCTAAACTAATAATGTACAGCAAACAGTGCTGCAGGCATTTTAGGTTTTTCATAAATTATAGTTGTGCTAATGAGAATAGACTGATAAATGTTTGTTTGTACTCACTGAAAGAGGGAGGGTGGGAAGCAGCACTTGACTTGATTAGTAACACAATAAGTAGCCTAATTAAATATTTATTCAGAGATTAATAACATGTACATACAGGTTAGGCAACAGCATGTGGGTGAATACAAAGCATACACATGCAAATAGAGTTAATCCTACAGGCAGGAGATCTGAGCCTTGCTGTGGACCTAAAACTGCTTCTGAAAGCTAGAAAGCTGCTCTTATTATGGCTTGCATTTTAAAAACTTTCATTTCTCCTTTGTTATTTTATTTTAAAGAGAGACTCTTCCATTTGGAGAAGAGGAAAATGAATCTAGATGTGAACAAAAAGCTTAGAGGAGAAAGCTGGGAAGCAGCATGTGGCAGAGCCCTCCTGTAACTGTGCTTAGCTGCTTTTCTTCAACGTCAGAAGTTAAGTTTTAAACTATAAACTGATTTCCATCTTGCTTTAAAAAATCCACCTCACTAATCTCTATCATCTGAAATGATGGAGGAATCAATTTGAGGTTTATGATCAGAAAACAGAATAAAGAAATACATTGTGCCAGGGAGGCAAGGGAAATACTGTCCTGTTTGCACAATATTGTCATCCAGCACGTCTCTGGCGCTGAACTGGGCTCAGGGAGGACCTGGGGTTGTTTCCCACTGGTGTTAGCACAGGACTGGATGGAACAAGGGGATCTGTGTTCCTGGGAGGAAACAAAGCCTCCGTGCAGCTCTTTGTACATCCCAGACTGAGGAGATGTGTCTGAGACTCTCCTGGCAATGGTTGTGTCAGGGCTGCTGTGCTGGAACACTGCAAAGCTCTGCTGGTGCTTCCCTGGGGTTTCTGTCGGCTGCGTTTGAGCTCTGAGGGGGATTTTTCCATATTCCTTACTGGGTGTAAATCAGTAAGGAACCTTCCAGAAGTGGGACAACCACTTTTTCTTTTTTTATTTTTTTTTGAGTTTTGTGCAGCCTTTTCTGGGCAGGGCTTGAGCACAACCAAGGGCAGCAGAGAGAACCAATTTGGCAGCCACTGTCCAACATGACCCAGCCTGGACTGTGCCTTTGGAAACAAGATCTGTTGTCTCAGTGACTGCAAGGTTAAAAGTTGAAGCAGATAAGACTTCCTCTTGGAGGGCAGGCTGACAGCACACCCAGCCTGTGAGTCAGTGGCACCAAAAGGAGGAAACAAAGACCAGAAAGATGATGGGTTTTCAGACTTGGCCAGGGTAGAAATTGCACAATGGGCAGATTAAATTTTGCACGGTACTCAGGATAGAACTAATGCTAGCAGTTTACTGAACTCCATTATCTGAGATTGAGCTTTTCGAGCTGCTTAATCTCATTTTAAATATGGGACTAGAACTAATGCTAGCAGCTTACTTTCCTCCATTACCAGAGACCAAGTTTTTTGAACTATTTAACCTTATTTTAAATTTGGGATTACAACTAGCACTAGCAGCTTACTTTACTCCATTACCAAAGATTAAGCTTTTTGAGCTATTTAATCTCATTTTAAAGTTGGGACTAGAACTAATGCTAGCAGCTTGGTTTACTCCATCACCAGAGACTAAGTTTTTGAACTATTTAACCTTGTTTTAAACTTGAGATTAGAACTAACACTAGAGGCTTACTTTACTCCATTACCAGGGACTAAAAACTCGTTTTAAACATGGGAGTAGAACTAATGTTAGCAGTTTACATTACTCCATTACCAGGGACTAAGATTTTGAACTATCTAACCTCATTTTAAACTTGGGACTAGAACTAATGCTAGCAGCTTACTTTACTCCATTACCAGAGACTGTTTTTTGAGCTATTTAACCTTGTTTTAAACCTGGGACTAGAACTAGCACTAGAGGTTTACTTTACTCCTTTACCAGGGACTAAAACCTCATTTTAAACTTGGGACTACAAGGAGCACTAGTGGCGTACTTGACTCCATTACCAGAGATTAAGCTTTTTGGGCTATTTAACCTCCTTTTAAACTTGTGAACAACACGTTCATTTCCCCCCTGGCTGTCAGAGCATCCCCCCAACCCCAGTTAGACAGAATTTATGCCACGAGGAGAGAAGAAGACCGGAGAAAGCGACTCTTACTTAAGCTGCGGGTGCGACTGAGGCTTCTGCTGTGGCGCAGGCTGTGGCTCTGGCTGGGGCTGTGGCTGTGGCTCTGCTTCCTTTGATAACCTGGAGCTGGGAGGACCTTGGGCCTGGGGCCGAGGCTGCTGGGTGGTGGGTCCGGGCGGGCGCTGGGGCTGCGAGGCTGCGGGCTTCGCTGCCTGCCCCGCGGGGAACACGCGCTGGGGCTGCAATGGCTCCTGGCTTTGGGATTGCATTCCTTGGGGTTGCACTGGGCCCCCTAGGTTCAGTACAAGAAAAACTTCATAATGTTATCGTTGCAAAGAGGCCTTATTTAGAACTTCATACCCAACACTTTAAAATCATCCTCTCCAACGTGATTAACTCTACTTTCGAGGCAAAAGCCTACTTGCGTGTGCTCGCGTGGAGGCAAGAGCACTGCTCACACTCATGGGGAACTTGCTTGGAGCCCCCCATGAATCAGCCTTGAAACTGCTAAACAGCACCCCATTTATCCCAGGTACTGACTGCAAACCAAATCAATGGAGGTACACCCAGAACAGTTTTGGCCCAAGTCAAGGAGAGGCTGTGAGGTAACTGAACACGGTAGTAATACCTATTTCAGTAAGACATTCACTATTTTCTGTGTAGTTATTGCAGATAATTTCTTCCTCCAAAGTCTTAAAATAATTTCTGTAATACTCCTCTTAGATTCACTCTTACAGCAGTTAAACAATCTCATTTTCTGGCTGGTTGAAAGTATTTTCATAACTTACTCAACCCCTTAGTGAGATATGTCAAGAACATTACAAGAAACACAAGAAAGTCACTACAAATTCTTTACCAGGAAGGCACTTCACTGGCAAACTGCTGCATGGAGTGGGAAACCACAACGTGCAGGAGAGACTCAGACTGTGCAACCCACGGCTGGAAGATGCTACAGTACCATCCAGTGGGTTTTTCTGCTTTTTGGCTGAAATAATGCTGTGCTAGACATCAGGGCTTGCTGCTTTTATCTCAGCTCCCAGGTCTGACTGGGGTTTTCTGGACTATGGTTGTTGTAACTGAATTTTAACCCTCACATTTGAAAATGCACTCAGGACATCTGACTTTAGGGGAGAAAGGATGGGATGACATTCTGAGTATTTGTTTGTACAGTGCTTCACTCAGGATAGGAGCTGTTGTAAATACCACAGAACACAACCGAGCTAGACCTCCTGGGAATTTTTAGTCTTGCATAGTTATTTAGTGCAAGTAAAACCCTTAATCTGCTCAAGTCTCCAAAAGCAAACCATCATATCTAAATGTACTGCTGCAATACATTATTTTTTTTGTTGCTGTTTTTAAATTGCTTTTACAGTTAACTTTCCCCTTACTACATGAATTCCAGTGTGTGTGTGTGAGGACAGCACGTGCTGATGCCTCAGTGAGTTTTAACACAATTATAGCAGTGTGTTGTGGTGTAGAAAGATAAATAGCACGTACTGAATGTTAAGGAATGTGCCTTCATTGTTTATTAATTTGAACCACTTTTGTAGGAAATATTTGAAGGTGATAACATGGTCTTGCAACATCTTAATAAGGAGCCTTTTCTTATTAGTCTCCTTTCACTCAATATTGAAAACCAGAAAGGTTTCTTTCCCCCACTTGTACGTACAGGCTTGAATGCCAGAAACTTTACACTGAAGACAGATATAACTTTCTTTTATTGCACATTAAGCTGTACAAGAGATTTCACATAAAAGATATACTGCTGTCACATTTCCAGCGTTTGCTCACTTTCTTGCAGCTGGGTTGTACAAAAGGCAACAATCATGAAAGAAACTTTTACCAAAAATAACTCAACAGAACTGAACATTAAGCCTACACTGTAAAACATCTGTTCCCTGTTACCCACAATATTGCACCTAAGCATGCTGACATGCAGAGAGACATCTTGGCTTGTTTCTTGGCTGTGGGATGTAGGAATTGTGTGTGCCCCTGCGAATCCTTCCCAGGGAACAGGCTGGAATCCTGTCTGAGACACCCAGGTCTTCCACACACACACACACACACACACCACACAAATGTCCTGTGAAAAGCACTTGTGAATACTGGCACTACTCCATGCAAAAAGTACCAACTGCTTGCAAGGAAAATCGGTCATCAGATTCAGTTCTCCACCCCAGGGCAGTATGGTTTGTTCTCTTTTAGGGTATCTGGAGGAAAGGATTTGTGAACCTGATTTCTGGGTGGGATTTCCTTGACATAGAACAAAATAGCCAATGCCATCGTTGGAACGATCACTGACCCAGACAAATGCTGATCACTAAAGCAAAATATTCATGTAATTTACTGATAGGTAGTAAACAGTAGCACTTACCACAAACATTTAAATAGCTAATAATGCATACCTTAATTCTCATCTCACCAGCCAGCTCGTACAAATAAAAGAAACACTAAGAATGATGAGACTCACTGATAACTTTTTCCAGTGTTTGTAGGGAAAACAGACGTAGAACATCAGGCTGTTTTCCCTTTAAACATAATTGTTTGCACTAAACTAATGGCCACTACTCATCTTTGTACATATTCAAGATGAAAATTATAGTTTTGTGGCTCACTTGCAACTCAGCTTTCTGGTATGCCAGCAGTGTGCAGCTTGTGATTCTAGGCTAGATTTCTCCCAACAGATTAACTGCCTGCCTGTGGAGCTCCCATAGCACTGCTTATGTAAAAATCACAAAGAATTTACCTACAGAAAATCTAGCAGTTGTCAGGCACCTCAAGTCCTTTTGCATGTTTGATGTCAAGCAGTTCTTAGAAACCCTATTTACGTGGATAACGTCGGGACTGGATTTTCTTTACAGCTCTCTGGAAACTTGCAGGTGTAAAATAGGAGACCTGAGTTGGTAAAGAAAACCACTGACATTTTTTGCCTTGCATTTTCTAACCCAGGATCCTCAGCTGGTTAAAGGTACCTTGGTCTGCCATCCCCTCACTTCTCAGTATTTGCAATGAAATGAGCTCTTACAGGAAGTTTAACAGTCCTTGAGGTACTTCTCACCAAATAACCTGGGATTTTAATCTTAGGTAAGTATAAGATTTTTTGAAAGTGTTTGCATTAGTTTTCATTAAAAATCTCCATAGATTACTAATTCAGAATGACAACAAAAGGTACTACTTAATTGAAACAGGATACATTAAATACTCACACTTTCACTGAGATATTGCACATAGGTGGCCCATTTACATAGCTTTGTAGCTAATAATTTAATGCAGAATTACTAAAAATATGAATACCAGTATGTAAAATAGAAGATATTTTAAATATTCCTTGGGAAGAACTGTATTTTATGGAGTCACCAAAATAGCAGACTTCCACTCGCATAGAAGTAAAACTCAAAGGTTAATAAACTTTATAAAACTATAAATAAAAAGCCTCACTAGCAAATCCTAATCTAGACTTTAAAAATATCTCTGGATCACCTACCTATTGGTCATGCACACGCACAGAAAAATAAAGGCTATGAGTACAGTGTGCACACACTCACAGAGTAAGCCAAGGGATGGGGGGCTTGCACCTCGGGGGGATTGTACTGAACAATATCAAATACTCCAAAAATACTGTCTAACCATCCAGGGTGTACATGGCACTGGGCTCTAGAGAGGCACATTCTTTGTACACTGTTGACAGCAGCCCTGCAATCACGAGTTTACAGAGGAAGGTTGGAAAGCATTACACGCACAGACAGGAACAAGGAAACAACCAGACGGGAGAGTTGACACTGCATAGAAAAAACACAGTCCAGGTCAGCACTGAAACAATGGCAAACTGAACAAAACTGGGATGCTTGCATTCAGATTGTTTGTTTCTCTGATTTCAATTGGGTTTTGTTTTGTTTTTCACTTGTCATTTTTGCTTTAACCCTCGCTTTTGGTCTCAGTTATCTAAGTAGCCTGGACTTGTTTTGGTCCTACTGCAACGCCATTACAGTCGAGAATGTACTGTAAACAACCTTGAGGTGGTGGTCGCTGAGGTGGGACTTTGTTTGGCTCTGGCTCCTTTAGTGATCCACTCTGGAAAATACATTTGAAAACAGAAGAGAAAAAAAAATAAAATTAGAGTAGCTCGGTTCCAATTTTCCACTAATTTGTCTTTATTTTCATTAGAAAACTCTTTATTGGTGGGGCTGAATTTATACTTTAAATTTATTCCAGATACCATTTTTTAATTTAGTTGCTGCCTGACATGATATATGAATCCTGGGCTGGTCCAAGGCTGAGCTCTTATAAAAACTGTTTTCCCTTTGCAGCATGTGATCAGGATGCAGGGAGTGCCTTCCCAACCTTACCTCCATCTGGGGAAGGACTTTATCCTCAGTTCCCAGCACCAGCAACCATTCTTTTGTATTTCAATGCATCTGCTCTTTTTTTTTTTTTTTTAGAACAGACTGACTAGGAAATGGATTTCAACAGATACCTTTGTGTAATTTAAGAAATAATTGATTGTTAATTATGTTCACTTGTATCCAGAAGCGTTTGCACAGCAGGAGTTTTGCCAGTGATAGTTTCACTTTGATTTGCTGGCTGTAAGTGGGGAGGGAGGTGAGCTGCTCCAGCTTCACTGTTTTGCTAAGCAAAATGAAAGAAGAAAGCAAAAACCACAGACAAATAATAAAAATAATTGAAATGACTTCATGCTTCTCCATCTGACATGTTATTAGAAACACATGTGACACTTCACTTTTCCAAACAGGAGGTTGATTTGGCAGCATCCTTTTCACATGGATAATTGTGAAAGGAAAAGATGGGCCTGAACCAAAACCTTGGAGCAGAACACCCTCTGGGAACAGGAGTATTTGAGTCCAAACTTTGTCTTAGGCTCATCTCTGACATTTTGAAACGTGAAAGATGTTAAATCATTGTAGATAATAGCTTAGGATTTTTTTTTTAAGGATCCAGAAATCAAATTGCCATCTGTCAAGAGGAAAAAAATGCAGAATTTATTAAAGAGCAAATGCAAAATCAATTAAACGTGTTTCTTGCAGAGCTTACTGGGTTTTTTTTTCTGATAGATTCGTATTTGATCCCGCTCCTAGTACTTTATTTACAGAATAAATCTTGCTCCTGGTGCTCTCAATTCCTGCCCAGCAATGCAGCTGTTGAGTTCTAAATGGCACAAGAGCCCTCCTGTGCATGCAGCTGCTGCAAGCTGCTGTGTCTGCTTTAGCTGCGTAAATAAAAGGACACAGGGTATCTCCAAAACTCTCATTATGCAGCATTACCAACCTGCAGGAGCCCAAATGAGGAGTGAAAATAATCCTCACAAACTGTGCTCCTTGGTTTACCTGACCCAGTTCCACAGTGCCTGCTGAGCATCACTGAAGGGGTGAGGATATGTAAAAAATAAGAAAATTTTGTAAGGAAAAGCAAAGCCAACAGAAAATGTCAGAGTGCTTTAGTGTGGGTTGGAGTCCTCTCTTAGCATCACTAAAGGGTGAGGATATGTAGAAAATAAAAAAATATTGTAAGGAAAGGCAAAGCCAACAGAAAATGTCCCAGTGCTTTAGCGTGGGCTGGAGTCCTCTCATTGTTTCCCCCTTGCTGTGATGTTCAGAGGCTGCTGCAGGAACTGCTGGGCTGCCCTGGGCAGAGTGTTGGGGGCAGCACTCCCTGCAGCCCCTGCCTGGGCACCAGGAGCTCCCTGGGGAGCAGGGCACCAGCCCAGGGGGGAGGCTGAAAGCAGCCCTGGAGGAGCAGCTGCTGCCTGTGCCAGGGCTGGGATGCTCCTGGCACCCCTCACTGCTGCTGGGCACTGGGATGTGCACAGAGCTCTGGGAGGGAAACCACCAGGATTGAGCTGCAGGAACTCCCAGGGTTTCTTCCTGGAGTCCCAAACAGCCCACGTGAGTTTGTTAGAAAGCACACAGCAGGTTTAATAATTGTGATTGTCATGATTAGCACCTGATGGGCTCCCGACCCTTCCCAAGGGCCACAGCCCAGCCTGGGGCTCTCTGCAGTGGCACAGGGTGCCCAGGGAGGATATGGGTGTTATCCTTTTTTCACTAAAACAAAAGGCTGTGCAGGTAAAACTGCTGTGTGATTCAGAAACACAGGCTGGCAGCTGCAATCACATGCACTGTAATGTTGGAACAGCACTGCAGGGCCCCTGTCTGCCCCGTGCCCTGAGGCTGGAGCAGCTCTGCCATTTGTTCTGGCTCTGAAATCTCTCAGGTTCTATCGCACACGGCACCAGCAGCCCTTACGCAATCTGCATATCTCTCATCTCCCAAAGAAATGATTTTATCCCAAACCAAGCTTTCAATAAACATTGTAGGAGCTCCCCAATCCTTCCCTCAGCTCTCCCTGTGCAGTGCATTCTCTGCTGAAGGTGTATTTCCCCCTCCCCAGTCACTGACTGCAGCTGTCCTGATTTTACCACCCACACATCCTTTTTTTTTATTATTTTTTTTTTCACCAGATATCACCTGGTGCTTCCAGGAACCTCACCCACACTCCAGGCCAATCACATGGGTATATTACTTTGGCTAATTAGCCAACCCACCCAGGCTGACCCAAAAAGTCTAATTAGCATTACATTCCTAATTGAGAAATCTTACTCATGGTTTTTCAATGGTCTGTAGTAATGCAGCCCTTTCCAAGAGCCTTCCTTTCAGACAGTCAGAACCTTGATACTTGATATTAAAGGCAGGCTTTGAACCAGCCTTGTTTGCTGCCCTGAGCCAAGGCCTTTAATAAAATCCAGGCTCCTTCTGGAACACCAGCTGCTGGCAGATGAGCTGCAGACTGTTCTGCTCACCTCTGCAAGGTGCTGCCAGAGCAGCTGTGGGAGCTCCTCTCTGAGCAGAGGTGCTGCACCAGACCTGTCCTGCTCATGGATTCACCCCTCCTGCTGATTTTCTGCTTTTCCTTTGCTGCCCAGCCGACACATTCACCCCCCTGCCACCTTCTTGCAGCACAAACATGTTTTGGAATAAAACTGATCTGCAGGCAGGCTTGCTTCAAACACTGCAGGGAGAAAGGGTTAAATGTAGGATTTGGGGTTCAAACACTGCAGGGAGAAAGGGTTAAATGCAGGATTTTGTCATGGAAAATGGCCTTGCACAGGTCCTCATTTGGATACTCAGGGCTAAAGAGCAGAATCAGTGGTACAGGAGTGTGCCTGGGATGGTTTGGGGCAGAATCAGGGGTACAGGAGTGTCGTTGGGATGGTTTTGGGCAGAATCAGAAGTGTTTTTGGGATGGTTTAGGAACTAAAGAGCAGAATCAGTGGTACAGGAGTGTCTTTGGGATTGTTTGGGGCAGAATCACTGGCACAGGAGTGTCGTTGGGATGGTTAGGGCAGAATCAGAAGTTTTTTGGGATAGTTTAGGAACTCAAGAACAGAATCAGTGGTACAGGAGTGTCTTTAGGATGGTTTGGAGCAGAATCAATGGTGCAGGAGTGTGTTTGGGATGGTTTGGAGCAGAATCAATGGTGCAGGAGTGTGTTTGGGATGGTTTAGGGCAGAATCAGTGGCACAGGAGTGTTTGGGATGGTTTAGGGCAGACTCAGTGGTTCAAGAGTGTCTCTGGGATGGTTTAGGATTACCTGAGTGAGGTGTGATGGCTGATGGCAGGTGGAGCCCCTTTGATTTTCGTTTTCTGGAACACAATTTCCACATTCCACCCAAATTCCCAAGGAGAAGGGGTTGCTGCAGTTGACAGGAACATTCTGTGGGGCTGCCTAAAGGGGCTCTCCTGCTCACAGGGCTTTGCTCTTTATATAACTGCCCCCCAAGAACAAAAAGCTTCACTTGGGGAAGCCTCCAAGCCACATGAATGCTGCAAATCCACTCCAGGGATTTCTCAGCTCTGGGCAGAACAAGTGAGGATTTGGCTGCACAATGACCTTTAAGAGCATTGGCTAATTACAGCCAGAGCACAAAGCCCACTAATTATCTAGAATGCAAATGTCTCTAGATGTCCCTGTGGCACTTCCTTCCTTTCCACACTTACCTGAAACTGTCTCCTTAGAGTTTTAGGGATGGGACTGGTAGAAAAAGCTGTTTATTTTTCAAATAAGTTGCATTAGGCTTTGATCAAGGCATTACTTCTTTTTCTACCTTTATATAAATGCAGATTGGATTCACAGACACTTGAATTTTGAACAGTCTGAAGAATGTTGAAATGGGTGGGAGCAAAAGCAGCAACTTGGCAGAGAAATAGCCCTTGGGCAAAAGAGATGCTAAACAGAGTCCCAGCAAAAATTGATTTTGATTTGGCTGAGGTTGAAGACTTTGTGAACTGTACTTGGAGCACGTAGAGTTGTTTTTGGGTCTCGTTTGGTTTTCTTTGTAATGCAAGGACAGGAGCTTTTCATAGGTATTTCAATATTTGAGGGGAAAGCCATGTTTTTCAGGTCAAGAAGGAGAGAGGGATCAATTGAGAGTTGCCAAAATATGAGCTGAGTTAGAGCTCATAAAGGAACAGGAATAAATAGTAAAACATTTAAGTAAAAAGAGAAGTAAGAAAAAATCTGATTGCTGAGGAGAGAGGTCATTGAGAGAGTTTAAGTGGAGGTAAATAGTAAATGAGTGTTTGAAGTGTTATAGATGATGATAAACACAGGAGGAAGGGCGAGATGGCAGGTGGGATAAAAGCTAAAAATGAGATGCAGGTAAAAATGAAACATTCTTCATCTCAGAAATGAAAACCAGCTGACTCATGAAATACAGAATTCCAAACCAGGTTTTGAAAAATTGGGAATGGCCAAGTTACACTGGAGAAGGCAAAACACTAATACTGCATTGAGGGTAAGGAATACTGCTGAGGAAAGAAACACTTATTGGGCAAAAAATACTGGGAAGGACATTAGTGGGATGCAGAACTTGAATAGATTATTAATTAATTAAGTTGGCACAAAAAAAGTAGGTGTGTGCTACTAAAACCTGTAGATGATACAGGGCTGGAAGACTGTAGGGCCAAAATATCCTAAAGAAAGAATGAAATTGATCAGTGGAGCTAAAAAAAAATCATAATAGTTTTAATAATAATAATAATATAATTACTAAAAATAATACAGAATTTATATTATATTATATTATATTATATTATATTATATTATATTATATTAGTTAAATATAATATAATATAATATAACATAATATAATATAATATAACATAATATAATATAACATAATATAATATAACATAATATTTAA
>JAWWEY010000029.1:18708502-18730052 GCA_035582745.1 Loriotus luctuosus | reverse complement strand
ATATAATATAATATAATATAATATAACATAATATAATATAACATAATATAATATAACATAATATTTAATAATATTTAATAATATTATGCATTATATTATATTATTTATATTATATAAAATAATAATATAATTATGTTAAAAATGTAATTATGAATATAACTATATTATTATAAAAATATAAAATATAATTTTAATTATAATTTCTTCTATAATAAGAAATAAATCTGTCACAAAGGCAGAGCTGACTCAGTAACTGAAATCTAATGGGAGTGATTTGTGCAGTGAAAACCCCAGAATCTCCTCACAACTCAGTGCAGCCTTTGGAAGAACCTATTTGCCTAGTTTAGTAAAAAAAAGGGGTTTTATGAACAGAAACAGGGGGCAGTTTCAAGCCAAAGGCCAAACCAAGATGAAATGAGTATAAACTGAATAAACCTGTGCTGCAAATAAGCACATGCTGTGTAATTTAGCAAAGCAGTGAAATCCTGCAGTGGAGCATCCAAAAACAGAATTTCCCAGTGATTTGTGGCTTCCTGCTTCATCCCTTCAGCGTGCAGTGAGTGGGACTGGGGCTCCCCTGGCTCAGCCCTTGCCCTGGTGCAGGAGGCTCTGCCCAGGTGATGCAGCTGCCCCACTGTGTGCCACTGAGCAGGGCTAGAAATGTTGGGTTGTGCTGTTTTCTACCCAGGGATGGGGTAACTGAGAGGTGTTTTAACAACTTTCATTCTAGTTTCAGTCTTATGAAAAGGGTGAGACAATACAGATGTTATAATTCACACTATCATAATTAGAAGCTGAATATTTCTTGATTACAATACACAATAAGTGTTTCTTGGTTTGTTAGCTTTTTGCTACACTATGCTGTAGATGCTTTAAAGCTAATAATCTAAAATTACTCCTTGTAGGTCCAACTACAATACATCTTTCACAGTTCTATTTCTCTAAAATATCTAGTCTTATTTACAAAACCATCCTTTAAAACTTTTTCCTAACTCTATTTCTCTTTCAACAAATCTGTCTTATTCTAGAGCATTTCTAAGTCAACATTTCTTATCTCAAAGTTTACATATAAATGCATACTATGTAAGCCTTCTGTCAAGCCCTGAAAACTCACTACAAATCCATTTCCCACAACAAATTTTGCTGATTGCTGGTTTTTATATTCCCTGTGGACTGAGAGAAACAGCTACAATGGAGAGATGAGATTTTAAAAATCCACCTTCCTGTTGCCTGTGCAAGAGGGGCAGCAATAGGAGGGTTCTCTCCTGCTTTTTACACAACTTTGGAGTGCTCTGTCCAGCCTTGCCCTTCTGCACTGAGGGAATCTGTGTGCAAAACACACTCAGCAAAAATGGGGCCAGCCTGGGGTTGCTTTGTGCTGAAGTTGTGATAAAGAATTCAAAAACTTCGAGCAGCTTTTGCTGTTGCCCAACCAAGTTTCCAAAGAATCTCTGCAAAACCTGTCAGGGTCTTCCCCTGGGTGGGTAGGAAATGGCTGCTCAGAGCAGAGAACAAGCTCAACAGTGAGAATTTTACTTGGAATAGTATTTTAAAAATGCACTGAAAAGGGCTTAAAAAATTAATTAAAGAGTATTCTAACTTGGATTTTACAGGCTGTTTTCCATCGCTATATAACTAATTACTTCCCTTCAATAGCTTCCTCCTTGAATCACTCTTAAAAATCATAAAATCATGGAATGCTTTAGGTTGGAAGGGACTTTCAAGATCTTTTTTTTTTTCCAAAATTATATTTTTTTTCTCCACCTGGGCAGGGGTGCTCCCAGCAGGGCAGGTGGCTCAGGGCAGGTGAGCACCCAGCAGGAGCTCAGTGCTGTTCTCACGGACACTCCAGCGTTTCCCTGAGATACTGAAACAGCTCAGTTCCCACTGTCCCTTCCAGCCCTATTTTCTGTTATTCTGCTGAACAAAAAATAACCCCATCTCTCAATTTGATGAGGTTTCTAGAGAAACTTCTCAGGGAAAATGCATTTCTGAAGTGCCATCAGCTATGGAAGCTTTCTGCTTCCTTCCAGAACCAGGCAATAATTGCAACGGACAAGGACGCTTTTTGAATTTCATCTTCAGCTCTTTTAGTGCTTAAAGAAATCTGATTTCTACTTGTGCTTTTGGAGCAGGGGACACTGAAACCACGCAGTGGCACAGCAGCTTTCAGGCAGCTCTTTCCAGGAGAAGACAAAACCAGGGAGGGAATTTGGGATAGCAGCGAGCTCCCCCGTGTGCTGACACTGGGTGTGAGTGGAGCTTGGAGCAGGGGAACAGCTCCAAAACGTGGAAAAGCAGAGAAAATGGTCCAGGAGATGCAGGAGAACATCCTGGGACTGGCAAGGAGGATTTCTCTCACCTTTCCCAGTGTACAGAGGAACCTCCCCATTCTCAGTGAGGCTGGAAGTGCCAAAATCCTGAACTGAGGGCTGGAGTTTAGGGAAACTTTGAACCCTGAGCTCAGGGTGATGCTGTGCTGTGTCTGCTCCTCCAGTTTTAACAAAAAGAAGGTTACTTTTATGGCTGTTTTGAAATATGGGATGGCAAGAGATCCTTGCATGGACAGGAGGAATTTAAAGGCTGCAGAAGTTCACCTTGCAGAGATCCATCAGTACTGGATCCTCTCAGAGCTAAGAAATAAGAGAGGCTGGGAAAAAGATGCTGGAGCAGCTCAAGCCCAGTCTGAGAACCCCCATTTTGTGTTTTTAGGTCACAGTGGAGTGGGAGGGGGCACTGAAAACAGGCACTGGGAGAGACACCTGAGCTGTCCCCAAATTAAGTGAATTTCAGGGCTCTGGCGAGAACCAAACCCAACAACCACCCCCAGCTCCCCTTCTTGCTCCTCATGGTACTGCTGCTGCCCCCAAACACCCACAGGAGCTCTGGGGCTGCTCTGAGCTCAGAAAAGTCTCTGCTAGAAGCTGAAAGACCCTGGAGGGGGATTTTGAAGCAGCTGAACACAAGTTTGCTCTGCTGGCAGCTCAACAAGTCCATCCCCACATTCCAGAGCTGGAAGTGTGTCTGTGTGTGAGGGCTGCTTATTTTTATTTTTTTCCATGGAAAAATCAAGAAAAGTTGAAAATGAGCTGTTCTGGCTTTGGATTCTTCCATAATTTCTCTTGGTGCTTCTCCTTGTTTAAAGATTTTGACACACATGGTCCTTATTGAAAATAAACCATGGCAGGGATTTCTGGGGAGAGGGGCAGAATTCCTGCAAGTTAAACATGGGGAAAAGCCAATCCCCTCTGCTTAACTGGGTATGATTTAAAGGTCAGAGAAATCAAACAGAAAAGTCAAGTGGAGACAGGGAATGATAACAAAACAAAAAGTAGAGAGGAAACACCCACCACGTTGGGGAAAGGAAGGGAGACCAAGGAAAAGCCTCCAGAAAAAGGGAATTTCTGTTAGATTCAGCTTAAATAAACAATCAGAGAGTAAAAATAGATGGAAAATAATATAAAATAATAATAAAAAACCCAACAAAGGATGTTGTGTATGATAGTAATGACAGCACCAGGACAGAACAGAGGGGTCCAGCCTGGGCTGCCCTGTTTGTGTCTGTGGCAGCTTTTCCCTGCCCTGTGGCCATGGGCTCACTGCTGCCCTGGCTCTCTGCTGGAAAAGGATGGGCTTTGCTCTGGAATGGAATGAGCAGAATTCCTGCAGTTTCCAAAATAACACCTGTGGGACCAAAAAGCTGCTTCTCACAGAGGTTTACCAAGAGCAGACAGGCCCCTCCATCAGGGCTTAGGGTTATTTTAAGTCCCAAATATTTTAATTTCTTCTTGAGGGGAGGGACCATGGAGTGCCAGAATTCCCAACACCACTGGGAGATTATCAGGAGATCATCTGGCAGGAGGCAATAAAAAGTTAGGAAAAGCATCACTTTGTTGTGTGAATGAAGACAAAAAGAGATTATTCATGTTGTTATGTTTAAGAGAAATATGGGAAAGAATCAGCTGACTGTAATAATTGTTTTGTTTTTCAGTTTTATCAGTGCTTTGTGTCTTTCTGAAATCAAAAATCAGCACTAAGGCTGAAGCACTGGATCCTATAGGCAATTGAGATCATCCAAATCCTCCTGGCCCTGAAGCCTGACCCTGTCAGGGGCTTTTTCCTTCGGCATTCTCTTCTAACCAGTGCTTTGTGAGCAAATTTTTATTTTGCCAAGCTTTTGATGGCTTTTCTGTAGAAATAATTTATTTTTCCAAGTACACTGCTGGTGATAGGCATTCAATATAGAGCACTCAGAAATTAAAAAAAAAATAAAAATCAGGGTACACCCAGAAAGCTTCATTTAATTTGGACAAATTTCTGTTGATGTCAGTGGAAATTTTGACCAAATAACCCTAACCCTTTAATATATGACCTTTAGTGTATTTTTCTACAATCTTAAGGCCATGAGATCCCTTCAGAAGGGCACCCTTGGTTATTTCCTGGCACGTGGAACCAAGCTGAGCAGGATAACCATTATCAGTGTTCTGATTAAATTACCCTCCTTTTGTGGATACATTCACAGGTAAAATCCCAGAGTTTGTACAGATTTATCCCCAGTTATTTACCTGAGACTCAAACCCAGCTCTGAGCAGCTCCCTTGGCTCTCACTCCATCTGCTGGTGCAGGGGCTCAGGAAGGATTTTAAACCAATTATTTCCACTTTCACCATTGGTACAATTCCTGCTGAGCTATTTGTATGTTGTGTCCTTATCAATATCAAAGTTTTTAGGGTTTATTTTCCAGAATGAACTTTGTATTGCAATACCTGCATGTGGAGTTCAAATGCTTAAAATAAATCAATCTTTGTTAATGAAATAGGGACTGTTTTAAATACATGAACATCCCTCATGCAGCAGTTCCAGCTGGGTCCTGCCTCTCTTGGGCCTCTGTCCCTCACATGCAGAACCTGGGGCCTTGTTCAAAGGTGGACAAAATAACCTCAGTGTAGGAAAAAAACCCTCCATCATTTTATACTTGTGATAAATAAATGTTATTGCATCCCAAATGTGGCCTTTTCTAAGGTTGTGGTGAGCTCAGGCTCCTATTTGTTTATTTTCTGCTGCTTTCCTTAATTCCCTGTGTTTATATTGGGATCTAAAAGAGTAACAGCTGTTCTTTTATTTTCGCTAACATAAAAACTATGGGTTTAAAACCCCTTTTGACCAAAATAAGAGCACAAAGATAAACATTGTGTGTGTGTATACACACACACACACACACATATATATATACAGTTATTTCTGTGCACATTAATGTAGCCAATTAAAATATATTCCATATTAAAATAATAATAATAAAAAAGAAAGAAATGCATTAGAGTAATGTGATGAAAAATTTTGGAGTATGGAGCATTTCAGTTTTGTAAAATAGATAGAAAAATAGATTTTTAATGTGATACAGCTTATGGAATAGGCTATAATGCATTGTATAATAAATAATAGATTTATTCTATTTATTCCCCATGTCGTTTATTGCAGAAGAGAAGCCACGAGGTGTCGCTGGGATGCAAATAACCAAAATCCTGCAGTGAGGGGGCACCACCTCCAGCAAAAACCACAGTTTTCAGAATGGCTTTTGGCTGAAATAACCTTTGGAACCTGTTGCATTTCAGGTTGTGTGATTTCTGTGCCTCAGCAATATTTTTCCTTGCTCTTTGTGAGTTTTGATGCCAATGGTTTAGATTCTTTACCAATATATTTAGGAAGGCATCCACAAAAACTCTGTAAGTATTTTAATAAGAAATGTAATTTATCTTACCAAGGATGATAAGATAAATTACAATTTATCTTACCTATGATAATACCTACCTCACTTACCAATTTATCTTACCTATGATTTAAAAGGACTTTTATGGACAGTGGACTAATGCTGAATTCTCCATTGCCAAATAACTCCACGAGGGGATCCTTCCCAATTAAATGTGGTCCCTTCAGCTAAGATCAAACCAAATAACTGCATTTTCTGGTCATCATCAAAACTTCAGTGACTGGAAGCAAATTGCTGCTCATCAGAAGTATTTTCCTTTAAAAACTCCACTAAATCCAAGAGATGGAAATGAAAGAACTGTGGCTGATCCTATGGAAGTCCCGGAGCAGGGAGTTTGCTGATGGATTGATTTTCTCTCTGGAATTCACACTTTTGTTATTTACACTATGTCCACATGTGGTTCAGTTTTCTGTCTGCACATGGAACAATAAAACTGGATAAACCCCAGCATGGAAAGGGTCAGGCAATGGAGAATACACAGATTATAATTGGTTTATTAGCACTGTGCCACTCCTTTCTTTGACAGCACACAGAACCAGGATGTGGCTGGGAATGCTCTGCTCTCTGTGATGTCATCAGGCCATGGATATTGTGCCTCTGGAGCACAAATTCCTTCCTTCTTTCCTTCCATTAAGGAAATAAATCCCTTATTCTTTCATGGGTGATGCAGCAGGACTGAATGAGCATTTCTCTAACGGGATTTCCCTCAGCTTCAGCTGCTCACACACCCATAAACATTTGCATTTATGGTGATTCTCATGGACAATGTCATTTTCTCTGCAGAATTTCCTCCAGCACAATTCACCCCAGGCCCTGACAGGCAGCTCTGAGTGGGTGTTGGACCATTTTTATTGTTTTATACACAAATGTAATGGTCAAGGAACGAGCCAGCTCCTGCAAACCCAGAGCAGAGTCACTGAGTGGTTTAACCTATTTTCTTGATTTTTAGGGAAAATTTGAAAGAGGCTTCTCTAAAGATCTGTCAAAAGTAGTCAAAGAGGTTAGAAAATATGGAAAATCCACAATTTTGTTGCCTGCAAGTAGAGCAGGTTTGTTGATGGAAAACTTTTTAAACCATATTCCTAGATAAAGTTCCATTTTCAGCATGGTGTGGGTAAAACAAGTGATCATTATTTAAATAACAGAAACAGCTTCATTTTGATGGATTTTTACCATAACAGGTAGAATTTCTGTGAGTCCATATCTTCACCTGCCCAACTTCTCTGCCCTCTGTGCACCAGCAGGACTTGCTACAGAATCTGGGCAAGAATTTGCAGATAAATAAACAAATATCATAGAAAACCCATATTGAAGAAATCTCCCCATTCAGATATCTCAGCTTGAATGGGTTTAACAATCCCAGCCCTGTCCTGTGAGGTTTCCCTCTGGAATTTGCTGCCTCTGGCACTGTGACAGAGCACTGCAGGGCCAACCATCCCCACAGGACTTGGCTGCCCAGTGCCAAACAAAGGCTGATTTCCCCAATCATTGATTTGTTTCCTGATGGATGCTTAATTGGAGTGGGGCTGACCACTGTGGGCATTTAGAAATTGAGGCATGTTTTTATATATAGTCCACCCAGTCTGGACTAAAATAGAAACATTTCTGAAACCTCCAGAAAATAAAGAAATTCAGAACCTGGCACACCTGGAGCTGCATTATGGAGCACAGGCTGCTCATTTAAAAGCAGAAGCAGAAAAACTCAGCAATTACTCTTTGATATCTCCTGTATTTTGGTTTCTACACATGCATAGAGTTGATTTGGGATAAATTAGTGGCTTTGCATTTTGTATCACCTGTAGAAATGGGCAGTTCTGCCCTGCAGATGCCCTGGGTGTTTCTCAAGAATGGGAAATAATTTCTTACATTAGGAAAGACTGTTCAGAAGTGAAAGGGGCAGCTTTGCTTTAACAGGCTGATTTTACTCTTAGCAATACTCAGAAAAAGATGAACTGTGCATGAGGAGTTATCTGCTTTAAGTTCTACAAACGTGTTTCATGATTTTCCCCTAAAGCTGGGAAGATTTATGGGTATTTGCAAATGGAATCTTCAGCAGAAAATCAGGCCCCCTTTACCTGCCCTAAACTGGTACAACAAGGCCAATTTTAACAGTCTGGTTAACTGAGAGGAAAACTAACAGATATGGCAAATATTCTGAAGGAATATCTCTGGTTTTCACTGCATTTTTTTGCTCAAGTGCAATCCATAATGTAAGGATAGGCTAAGGCAAAGAAGATTAATGTGGAATAACATCTTGTTGCCATCAGCAAGGGCTGAATCCTTCAGGAATAACCTGAACTAAAAAGAACCAACCAGAATTCCACCATCCCAGAATAGTGTCTCTGCATTCATCCAGAACTCTGGTTTGAGAGCAAAAACCCCTTTCCTTGGACATGCTGAGTGACAGCAAGGACTGAGGAATTTTGGAACCTTCTAAAGATGCTCCTTGGATCCTGCTTTCATTCTGGACTCAGGTGGGCAGGTTTTCTTTGGGAATGACTGGGAATTTTATTTGCATCCAACCAACAGCCAGCTCCTTTAGATGACAGTAACAGTGAGCCCTCCTCCTCCCCTGGCTGCTCTGAAATCCAGGACAGCCTACCCAAGACCTTACATTTCTCCCCAAAATGTGAAATATCAGATGTGAATCTATTCATGTGACAGCTATGTCCATTACTACTTTAAATTTTGATTTGTGTTGCCTTGTATTGAGTGGATAACTTTAAATTTACCTCTTTGCTTCATTTTAATATCTGTTGCTCCTAAAAGGAACTATTTTGGCAAAAGGTGATTTATTTTTTCCCCTTCTTTCCCTCTCAGTGCCCTTTTTACAATGGACTTGAGTCATGTTGGATGGAAACTTCTCCATTGTATGTGGTTCTGTGGCTGAAACAATTTTGTGCTTAGTTTCAAGTGGCTGCAGCATAAATAGAAGCCACACCACTTATTTTTTCATGTGGGACGGGGTATTTTTATATCTTAAAGCATGATGAGGTATTTGAAGAACAAATTAGTCACTCTGCCTCAAGAACTGGTCTGTCTGAGGTAGGCCACAAAATCGTTCTCAAATTGTTTACCTGGTGTGGAGCCTGCTGGGAGCAAAAATAGATCCTTGATTTAGGCTTGGTATTTAGCTATTTAGGCTTGGTAATTCCTGGCTTACAGTTTGGCTGCTTCTGGTGTTCAGCTGATGCCTGTGGAGTGAGGAGGTCCAGGGCAGCACCAAAACCCTTCCCAGGTCATGGGCAGGGTGCATTTGGTTCTATTTCACCCACAGCTTCTCTGCACAAACTCTTCTAGTTCCTCACTGCCCTCATTCTAAAGAACTGATGTCTAATCTAAATATCTTTCAGTCTAAAGCCATCCCCCTGCCCCTCAGTCCTGGTAGAAAAAGGGATTTACAGACCCTTTTAAAGTACAGATCCCCCAAGTCAGCACTTGTTACTGGTTGCTATTTAATTCCACCCAATTCCTTACCCATCCAATTCCACCCAGCAAACCCACACCTGTCCCAAATTTTCTGTTCTTTTACAAAAACACTACGCTCCCCAAAGTTGTTAAAAGGATCACTCCAATAAACCCCACGTTTTAAAAGCATGGAAATGGAAACACAAAAGTGGTTCCTGAAAGCCATCTGGGCCAGGGGCAGAATTCTTCATCCACACACTTTAACTGTCAGGCCATGCAAGACAAAATAAATGAAATGTTCATCTGTTTGCAACCTTTGGCCCATGTCTTCTACTATGCTGAACATATTTCAGGAACTTCCTAGATTTCTAAGGCATTTTCATGAATTGCAGAACATTAAACAAAGATTATAGCCTCAATAATTTCTCACAAGAGCAAGAATTATTCAGTATTTTATTTTTGACATCTTCAGGGCAAGCACTTTCTATGACAGTGCTCTGTAGATTTCCATGATATTTTATATATGAGACTGAAAGGGAGCAGTACAAAGCCTGGTAATTCCCTGAACCCACAGGCAGAAACACAGCAATACTTGCACTTCTTGACTCTGTCTGGAGACAATCTCTTTGAAATAGAACAAACTGATAAAATGTGTTGGTAAGCTCTCAAATCCTTGAGGTGTCCAAATTCTTGGAGGAAAACTTTGTGCTTAAAATGATAGACCAAGATGCTCTACTTTAACTGAATCTTCTACTATGCTGAACATATTTCAGGAGCTTCTTAGACTTCTAAGGCATTTTCATGAATTGTAGCACATTAAAAAATATTATAACCTCATTAATTTCTCACAAGAACAAGAATTATTCAGTATTATTTTTGACATCCTCAGTAAAAGGGTTTTCTATGACAGTGCTCCTTAGTATTTCCATGATATTTTATATATGGGACTGAAAGGGAGCAGTACAGAACCTGGTAATTCCCTGAATCCAGAGGCAGAAACACAAAAATACTTGCACTTCTTGACTCTATCTGGAGACAATCTCTTTAAAATATAACAAACTGATAAAATGTGTTGGTAAGCTCCCAAATCCTTGAGGTTCCACAGGTGTCCAAAAAAACTTTGTGCTTAAAATGATAGACCAAGGTGCTGTATTTTAATTGAATTTAAATTTAATTTTATCCTACCTGAGGCTGCTGAGTGGCAGTGGGTCTCTGAGGAGATGGAATAGGAGTTTTGGACAACATTTGGTTCATTTTGCTTACGACTAACTCGGTGATGTGCTGCCTGTCTTCAGCCTGGTGCTCTCCAATCAGGGGCATGGCACAGTCCATCACCTGCAAAATGCAACAGGACATCAGTGCTGGGAGGGAAATCCTGCTCACCCCTGCAGGAGGGCAGGCTGTGCATTTGCAGCAGTGCTTTTAGAGAAGTGCACAAGAATTACAGGCATTATGTGTTCCAACAGAAAATAAACGAGAGAACAGCAACTTTGCAATGCCTTCCCCTCCCCATCTCCCACCAAAGAACCTTCCAGAAAAAGCTTCACTTCACACCTGGGCACACACCTTGGGAACAGGGAGAGGAAGCACAGGGCTGACAAGGACAATGAGATTTCTCAGGCTGTGCAGTGATCTGCAGGAATTTCAGCTGAGCTTTCCTCCCTTCCCTGATTTTGGGGCTTACTCCTTGTCCAGGAGCTGAATTACCCCAGGGAAATGCAGAGTTAAACTTCAGTTTCCTGGTACTTTGGGCAGTTTTGCTAGGGAGATCTGGATCCTTATTGATTCATGAAAAACTTTTAAACTTTTCAAGTTTTTAATGAATAACTCTTCGTTATTATTGATAACTTTTTTTAAAAAGTAGTGTGGCTGCAAAGAATAGGCAGGGATTTCTACAGAGAAAGCAGGATGGCAGAGAGGCAGATAAAAATGGGCACATTTCCATTCTAAACATGACAGGTTAATACTGCTCTCTGGTTATTTATCACACCCATTCTGATGAATAAAACTAATACTGAATTCTGCCACTTCAGTGGGTCCCAAACACTTGTTATTTCTCCAGAATATTTGTTATTTCTCCAGAATATTTGTTATTTCACAATGTATCCACTTCTGCCACATCCGTGTTTGTTTCAGGGGAAATAAGAGCATAACATAACTCCAGCCATTATTCACAAGGACACTGGGCATTCCTGCTTAGAAAAATAATAGGATTTCATTCACTTTTGAGAAGCTGCAATCCTTTTTGCACGGGCATCAGGGCATGTCCATGTCACCTGCAGTGCTGCACTCTGGTGTTTCCCACAGGGCTGGGTGGAAGAATTTTGTTATCTGGGGGTGCACAGGGATCAGTCTGGGGAGCAGGAACACACCCACATTGTGTGGATCCCTCCTGAGGTGGAAGGGATTTAGAGGCAGCAAAACTCTTCTCAATCCCCCAGCCTCCAAAGAACATCTCCTTTATTAACAAAGAACAGAGTTTTGTCTTCCTTCTTTTAGGTTTTCAAGGGTTTCTAGGAATTAGACACAGAAGTTGGGTATTTAAAGAGATATTTAGATTTAAAATAATATTGCACCTTGCAGTAGTTAGGAAGGATTTATTATTTATAAATAATATAAATCTTGAGCTTTTCAAACTATGGTGAGAGCTATAGAAATTCTTCCTAAGTGACAAAGGAAGATTTTGTTCCAATAATGGGATTAGCTTGAAGTCCCAAATAATTTCCATGATTCTTCTGTTTGTTCATTTACAAGATTCACTGGCACTGTGTGTTGGCAACCAAAATGTTGGCAATGCTTGTGCTGGGATTTTCAGATTTAGGAGGTCTCTGAGCTTCCTCACAGCCAAAAGGCTTGAAAATAACCCCAGAGTAAACAATGCACAACAATTGAACTCCAGAACGAATGTTTCCTTAGAAATGAATGACTGGTTTTGACTCTAGGGCCACATCAACAGCAGAGAAGAGATGTTTAATAAGTACACTGAAAGGTTCTTGAAAGTTTACCATCTTTTTTAGCCATCATAGATTTAAGTGGGACATGGCAATGTTTTCCATTAATTGAGAGAAGAGTTGATCAACCATTAAGAGTTGATATTTCTGGAGGGGTAAAATGTAACCTTGCAGGTTGAGTGCCCCTTTAATATTCATTTCTGCTCACTTACTGATTTTTAAAAATGGTATAAACACGTTAAAGATCCATTTCCTTGTATCCTGAGCTGTTTCTTGTGAGAGGAATTTGCTCGGTGCCAGGACTGTGAAGTGTTAATGATGATTGAATTTAGAATGTTTTGGTGTGAAGGGCATTAGATGTTTGCTTCTTCACAGCAAACCATCTGATTTTCAGAGCAGGAGTGATGTTTGGGCTCTAAAAATCTGTTTTAATGAGTGGTTTTTTTTAAAAATATGCACCATAGGGTGTAGATGAGCCTTTAACATCAGTTAAAATTTTCACAAGTAAAAAACCCTCCCATTGATTACCACACACTTGCATTAAAACAATTACTTGGAATGACTGTGAAATAAATTGCCTCCAATAAATCCTGCAAAAAGATTAGGCAGGATTAAGATCTGGAGGATTGGGTTTGGACTGAATTTCTGCTCTCAAGTGCTTCTCCAACTGCAAGTTCACACATCAGCTTCCTTTGGGAGGTACTGCCTTGGTGTGTAGCAGAACTGGTGGGAAAAGTGAAAATAAGGAGCCTTGAGGTGTCAGATCTTCGTGGCCACTCCAGCAGAGCAGTTGTTACACTCCTTGAATGAAGAATTTTCAGGCATAGTCACAAATTGAGGCAGATTCAAACAGATCTGGCATTAAAACCAGAACCATATGTCCTTATCAGTCTCTTATCACTTGGACAGGTTTTGACCTTGTTAAAATCTTTGGGTTTGTTGCCACAGGGGCACAAATATTGTTGGCCAAAGATGTGGAACAGAGCACCTCTGGCACTCCCTGGCAGAACAGCTGAGATCCAGGTGGATGCTTTATATGGTGATTTTTGGTGTATTTTCATTCCTTTCACAGAATACAGTCAATTTTCATTCCTGGTACAAGAGTTAATGACAACTGTTTTATATTTTGATTTTATATAAATGTATCTTGAGAATATTTTGGGCAACACCAACAGATTTTAAATCCTGTGAGTGACTATAGGAATGTCAGGCTGGCATTTCCCCCCCTCAGAAGATCTGACAAAGTTTGAACATACACAAATCTCCCTGTTTATAAATAGTCTATTTACAGCGTGTGCTAGCTTTAAAGTCCCATTTAAACTCAGCCAGTTTTTAGTTCAGCATATAGTTCAGCTATTTAAAATATTGGAATTTCCCACTAAGAGGATTTCACAGAAAAAAAAAGACATCTGTAATTTATAAAATCAAATACATTCCTTTTGCAGATGCCAGTAAAAACATGGGTCACTATGAATTACAATCCCTTAATTCATATCACTGTGAACTTGATACATTTTTGTATCAATATACTTTCATTTCAGTGGCCAGTTCCTTGGGATTAATTTCTTTTATCACGCAGGGACTGGCTGTAAATATTAGTGGGAAAGGCGAATAGCTAAAATTTGGGATACAAGACTGAGACTGACCACACAAAGAGAAATTCTGTAATTAGGAAGGGAAATGGGATGGGATTTCTAAAGGAGGCAGATCAATTATAAAATATCAGTAATTGCAAAGTGATCGTGGTGTGTGAGGGAGAAATTCCCACACCCAGCTCTGCTGCTCACCCCCAAGGATTGGGATGTGCTGGGCAGAGATTTGGGAAGGGCTGGGAAAAGCAGAGCTGGGGAGGTTAAAGGAAGGGCAAAGGTAAAGGATCCTGTGGATAAAGTGGGGAGAAGGCATTTCCCAGGATGCTGAAATACAAGAGGAACATGCTGGAGCAGCCAAGGGGCTGTCAGTCAGTCAGCCTGGCAGGATAGACAGATCTCCTGAGGGAAAAGCCCAGGAATTCCAGGAGAAAACAGGATAAATGGTGAGTACAGGGGAAGGGGAATGAAATCAGGGTGATTTGGAAGGTCCATGCTTGGCAGAGTGAGAACTGGGCAAAGCCATTCCCTTTGGTGGGTGAGCACAGCAATGCTCCAGAGCAGAAACTATGAGAGACTTCTGAGTTTATCAGTGATTACAGCTGGATTTGGCTCCTGCCCTGAGCTGAGCAGAGGAATTCTGTCCTGGATGGGAGGACAGGAGAAGTAGCTGAGCTTCTGAAGAATTTGAGGCCAAGAGCAGAACTTTCCATACAATTGTGCACAAACACTGTTTCTTCATTTCCTCCCTTGGTTTCCAGTGAAAGTTTTCTTCTTGAAATCCTTTCTAAGTCAAAAACACCACTTGGGAGCTAATTTTAACTTAGCTCAGGGCGAAATGAAGCAAGTGGGAAAGACACCTGCAGCAGCCCATTTAATCTAAAACAAAATTTGGGAGACTTCTGGGAGGCCACTCTGAAGGATTCTCTTACATTTGTTCTCTTTTACTGCTCTCATCACCACTCTGAGCTTTTTATTTACTTTCCCAGAGCTTTGCTTTTCCAAGAATGAAACAGGAAAGATAATATTCAGTGGGATCAGAAATATAAACAATTCTCTGCTCCTTCTAGTACTGAAACCTCAGAAGTGTTAATTTTAAAAGGGGAAAAGTCTGTATATTTAAGAAGTTAAAAGTTTAATGGACCTTGATTTGATGTCTCGTCAGGAAGAAGAGGGCAGGCAGCTAAATTGCTGCATGTTGCAGTGATGTGTTAATAAAAATCCTGTTTCTACAGCTTGTCTGATGCTTGGCAGCTGAGAATTCCCACTGAGGGGGAAAGAACAGACACCATCTGAAGAGATGAGGCTGTTACACAGAATCATAGCTTGGTTCTCATCCTGATCAACCTGACAGCCCCTGTGCTTAGCTGAGCCATCCTTTAATTAGCTCATTCCTCCCTAGGAGGAGTTGGGAGCCAGGTCCTTGGAGTAGGACTGGAAGAACCACTGTGTTCCTCTGGAGGAGGCAGTTTTGTCCAGGGAACCACATCAGGCTTAGAAAAGGCAAAAATCTCTTACATCCCCCACCTACAAATCTGCAAAGAGTTAAAACCTCCACAGAACAACACAGGGGGTTTGGGGCTTGAATAATAATATCACTTCAGTGTTTTGTCCTTTTGAGCAAAAGTGGAGATGACAGTTTTCTGGAAAGCAGAAAACTGGTCTGGATATCTGAAGAAAACTTGGGTAGAATTCTCCCCTAATTACCATTCCCTCCCAGGGTGGGTGACACTGTCTGAATGTGAAAATCAGCAAGAACAAATCTGCCAACGTTATTTCACTCATTAGAGAATCTGTGTGTTTCTTGTCAGGTGAGCTCTGCAGGATTAAGGTGTCAGTGGTACCCAAATCATCATTTTTTCCTCGTTTTTTCCTTGTTTTTTTCCTATTTTTTTCCTCGTTTTTCCTCATTTTTTCCTGGAGCTGCAGCCCAGGATTTCTGGACTGTCTGTCCTGCTCAGCTCCCTCGAGTGCACCATGCACGTGCCAGCCTTAATAAGTTTTATTTTCCCATGCTGAAAGGACACAAAAGGAGAAAATTTTCCCTATCTTGGTGCAGACAGTTTTCCACTCCTCATTGTAAAAATTGCAGTGTAAGAACTGTTGATATCCTGATTTTTCCAGATGTTCTGGTGGATGTGAACTTTGCAAACAGCCCCACATTTCAATGTCTTTTACAGATTCTAAATGTCCTTGCTGGTGAGCATTCCCATCTCCAGGACAATTCAGCTGATTCCAGACAACAGCAGGAATTATCACACTTCCATCCACTCTTTTTCTGGTTTTTTTTTTTTTTTTTTAATTGCAAGGTCTATTCTGCACCCTGATTAAAATGCTCTGCAGCTCTGAGAATTCTAGGCTTTAGAAATTATGTCTGACTGTGGCATGGAAAATCAAGGGATTTGTTGAGTAGAAGTCTCAGTCCATTACAGAATTTGCAGTGGTTATTTTATTTTTTTAAAGCTTTCCATTTTTGCTTTATCAACTTTTTTTTAGAGTGAGGAGATTCTGTAAATCCTTGCTCACCTCCTCAATAAAATTCTAGGAACGTGGAAGGTGCTGAAGAAATGGTGATAGGAAAGTGATGATAACTCGTTTTATGGCTACACAAAATGATATTTCTCCATAAAAAAAACCTCAAAGGAAATGAAAAACTTCAACTTTTCAAAATTACCTACAGCAGAAACTTCTGATTCATGATGATTTAGATCTTCAGGGCTACAAAAAAAAGTAAAGTTGTTTCCACTTCATCCTTAATCTCCCTTTCCAGGGCAAGGTATAATTTTGTTGGGGTTCCCTTGGGATGGTGCTATCTATAAACCTTCCTGGAAAAGCTGCTGAGGTTGCTCAGGAAAGAAATCATCAGAGTTGGCAAAATGTGCCATCCACATTTGGCTTTGTTTTGCACTTTGTGTACATTTCCTCCAACACCAGAAGACATTCCCATCCATAGGGTTACATTTTCCAGCAAGTTTTGCCACTAATTTGGACCTGTGGCTTTGTATCATGATTGAAACAGTGCTCAAAAATACTCAGCCTTGCCTGAAACACAAATAAGCCAATGCCCAGCTATCGGAAAGGTTCTTTCTTTGCCTGTTTGTAATATGTAAAGGCAGATATTGAAAAAAAAAAAAAGCAGGATTTCTTACCTCAAAAATATAATCTTTTCCATCCTTCCCATGTACAGCTTTAACAGCACAGATGTCCAAGCCACCAAATATTTCAGAACAGGTGTCAACCCAAAGCTTGTACCTGTTTCACAAAAATAATTTGCTCTGTGAGTGTCTCATCAGGCTCTTGATTTCCTAGAGGCTCACCTAATAATGTATTCAATATCACATTCACCCTAAATTCAGAATTTTCACTGCATTGGATGGGCCTGGCTCCTGTATCAGGAAAATGAGTGAGAGGCTCCACCCTAGATCGTGGCCCAACTGTTTTCTAAAGGAGCCAGGCTGGATTTATTCCTAAAGCACTGAGGAAAAGGAGAAACCCAGGCAGGAAAACCCTTCAGGTGAGGCAGAAGGACAAAAATATGACATTATGTTGTAGTGGAGCATGCAGACAACATTACAAGGGTTATGTTCTTCATGTAGGGTTATAGACAACTACAGCACAACTCAAGTGGAATTTAAAGAATCCCAAGGAATTCTACAACTCCTAAAAAGGCAATTTCATACAGAATTGGGCACAAAAATTCTTCAGTTTATTTTGTAATGTCATGGTAAGAGACTGAGGGTGGACTCTTTACCCATCCTACAAGCAGCAATGTGATTTATTTTCATTTTTTCTCCATGAATAGAGAGATTATCTGACCAACGAGGGGGTGGGGAGGGATTTATTCAGAAGAAGAGTGAGGCAGTTCCTGTGACTGCTGTAGCACAAGCTCTGAGAGGCCAAAGGCAAGGACACCAAAGGCACTGGGAATGTTCAGTGACTCCAGCAGGGCTGGGCAGGGAGGAAATGACCCTGGAATGACGCAGGCTGATGTCACCAACTGAAGGGCATGATTGGCTAAAAACCCCCCATTTTTAAAGCATTCATGGATCATGAATTTTCCTCCTGGCTCACTGTTGAGTCTAAAGCAGAGCTATTTCCTCTCCCAGCCCCTCTCCTGCTCCAGCCCCAGAGCCCTGATGATGGATTTGCCACCTCATAGTATTTTCCACAGGAAAAAAACCCTGCTGTAATAAACAAAGCATTTGATTTCATTGTGGGATCAAAGGAAATTCCTTGCTGGGCTGAGAGTCTGATTCAAGTATAAATATCCTCAGTAACAGCATCCTTTCCAAGTAAACTTATTAAGTCATATTCTTTGTATTTTCTTATATCAAATCTGTTCCAATGGAAAAGTTTTTCTTTTAAGCAGAATACAAAGAAATTGATTTGAAAAGATCCTGATGGTAATATCTTAGCAATGAAAATAATTTTTTTTCCTGTGAGAAACATGGTTTTTGTCCAATATAAGAGGGTTTTTTGGATGCCTGACAATTTCAGCATCTGTAGATGCACTGGCTGACTGGACTTTTTGCATGCACTTGCTTATAAATAATTTTTTTTTGGCTGTAAAATATTGTGTACCTTAGAAAGTCACGGGGACAACAAAACTTGTCTTGAGCAGTAAATATCTGGACTTGAAATGGAAACAAAACCGAGGACATTTTCTCTAAAACACTGCAACATCAATCAGATTTATGAAAGTATATTTAATAGCCCATCTTCTGCCAACAAACACAGAGCTGGAAAAATCCATTTGGAAAGAGAGGTTTTGGATGGAGCAGCCTGGGGTGTTTGAAACCCAAAGCTTGCACAGTAGGTTTGACAAAAGGTCACGGGCCCTCTTTTCCCAGAGCCAGTGGGAACAGCAGCAATAAAGGAGAAAATAAAGGATAAAGGATTGCTCCCAGGGGCAATACCAGGTGTGCCAGGGGAGATGGGCACAGCTGGCACAGCTCTCTGGGCAGCAGGAGCTCTGGAACAGGGGGAAATGAGGAATTGTGACCCTGAAATGTGCTGCTCCTCCGCCTCTCCCTGTCCCTTTCTGCCACTCTCTTCTTCTTTCTCTGAATGTCTCCCCTGAGGTTTGTGTCCAGCCAACAATGCCCACCAGGCAGTGCTTCCAAGGCACTCCCTCCCCATCCATGGGTGTATTAAAACCAAAATGCAGCAGATCTGTGCTGAATTTTGGTTTTAACACTTTGCTGTGCTGTGAGCCTGCTGCAGCCCTTCAGAAAAGTCTCTTTTCCCCCTGTGTGCCCTACTCTGCTGAGAGCACTCCCAGAGGAGCAGGGCTGTGCCTCACCCCCCTTTCTGTCAGGTTACACATCCACTTTTCCCATGCTTTTGGCCCCACCAGCACAAAGGAAGTTTGGTTTTGCTGGCTGGTGTGTTAATGGGAAAACCCCCATTCTGCTCTAATTGACTTCACTGAAAAACAGGAGCAGGAACAGGTCTCAGGGAGCATTTCCAGCATTCCCAGCAGGAGCAGGGGAACATTTCCCATCCCTGGCCCTGCTTTCCTGGGGGCACAAGTGGAGTTTGTGTGTTCCAGCAGCCCACGGGCTGTAATTACACAGCCCAGAGCTCACTGTGCCTCCCCTCCCAGGAACACATAACCTCACTTTCTGCAGGGAGGTGGGAGGGAATGAGAAAGAGAAAATAATGTGGCTGCAAGCCATGCCCAGAGGGGAGATCAGTGAGGACACAGTCTAGACAGGGCTTGGACAGCAGGGAGCTGGAATTCCCGTCTTTCTTTCTTGTTTTCACCTTTCCAGGGCAGGCAATGGTTCTGTTCCTGTGTCTCCTTCAGCTCCTAAGAGGCACCAAGTTATAGGTTCCAGGCTTTAAAAAAAAGCCCCAAACAAACAAACCAGGACTACTGCTGAACTTGAAAACACCTTTTAAATTCCACTTTCACTGCACAGAGTTTATTTCAGCTTCCACTGGTGGCAGCCTTTGGAGAAGCTGAACAGCAGAAAATCCACAGCCATTCAAAAGCCTCTGAGATTTTGTTTTGCAGGGAAAAGAGGTTTATGGGTTGTGGAGCAAATGAGGGGGACTGAGAAAAGAGTTCTGAGTTTCAAAGTGCTGCTGCATGAATGTTTTCAACTGGACTGCAGGAATTATCCAGGATAAGAATGGGAAAGAAAAGGAAAAGCACAGTAAACCAAAGCACAGAGCTGGAATGATGGCACAGGGGAAATAAAGCTTCAGTGTATCCCAGCAACAGGGGAAAAAGCCTCACAGTGCACTTCAGTGGAAATTTATAAAATGAAAAGTAAGGAGTTTGGGACTGAAAGTAGAAAAGAGAAATGGGATTTAAATAGGCAAAGTCCAGACTGGAGTGCTTGGTTATGTAGCAGGATGGTAGGATGCAGGAGGAGGAAAGTTTAACAGAGGTGTGAGACTGGTGGGTAAGAGAGGGCAAATGAAGCAGGAGAAATGACTGACAGGACGATCTGTGAAATTCCATCCTCTGAAGGGAATTCCAGACATTTTCTAGGAGATGTGGATGGAGGAACCCAGGGGCTCACGTAACCCCCAGGGCTGTGAGTGTGGGTGGGTAACTCTGAAGCCACGTGGAACTCCTGACTCTGCTCTTTCCCCTGACTGAGAGATTCCTTTCCCCCAAATAAACACAATACATACACTTACTGTGACTTGTGTACCAACAATGGGATTCTTTAAAAATCCACTTCCAGTAAAACTCTGTTAATTTTTTAATTACCTTTGACACGAGACTCCACTTACTTATCTGACATAGCAATTTGTTCCAGCATGGCAGAGCCCGTGTTTGTCTTCCAGTTCCCGGATATGGAAGTTCTCCTGAAAGGGGGAAAACATTACAAAGGCAGCCAGTGGTTTCACATTTCCATCATCAAATGCCTCTGCTTTCCCCATGAGTGCAGCAGCAGTATTGACACCTTTTCCCCAGCTGGCAGCTTGTAACAGAGCATCTGAACTGTGAGGGGTTGTAAGAGCATTGTCAGGAATACACTTTGTTTTGGAGGTACAAAGAATGGCTGGGAAATTTCTGTTCCACATTTATTTATTTAAGTTGTTTTCTAAAAACCCAGCCTGCTTTGATGAAGGGGCAGTGTTAGAAATGAGCTGGTGCCAGCTACAAAGGCACTGAATTATCTGTAACACACTGGCACTGCAAAGGTAAATGTCAGGAAGTTTCAGCTTCTGCTTTCAAACCCACCCCACTGTGTCCCAACACTCAAAAAGCAACACATTTATGTTTCTAACACCTCTGAAGTGATTTCAGGTGTGTTCTTGGAGCTGGATTTTGGTTCCTTCTCCAGTGTTCACTCTTTGCTATTTACTGATATAACCTAAAGACGCTGTGTCAGTTCACTTCTGTTTAACCTCTAAGAAAGAAAAAAATCCATGTGAAGGTTTTTTCCCTCCTCAGACCTTAGGAGTGCTCCCAGGGCTGGGAAGATTACTGCTTTGTGAAAGCTAAATGCTGTACTGGGAACAGGCTATGCATACAAGTTATGAAGTGTTTCCAGTTAGTAAAATCAAGGGAACATCTGCAAAGCATTAAAAGTGTATCAGGCAGCAGCCAGAGCTCTCTCTCCATTTCCCATTAAGTTAATTATGAGGGTCAGTAGCAATTGTGGGGGAATGTTGACTTTTCTCTGGGACCCTCATAAAATTTAAAGCATAAAGTTCTTCTGTGATGCCATGTCTTGTGTTGTGGAGAGAAAAGAGAGATGGAAAGGGAAGGGAAGGGAAGGGAAGGGAAGGGAAGGGAAGGGAAGGGAAGGGAAGGGAAGGCAGTAAGGAAGGAAGGAAGGAAGGAAGGCAGGAAGGCAGGAAGAAAGGAAG
>JAWWEY010000029.1:18688244-18707561 GCA_035582745.1 Loriotus luctuosus | reverse complement strand
GAGAAGAGACGAGAAGAGAAGAGAAGAGAAGAGAAGAGAAGAGAAGAGAAGAGAAGAGAAGAGAAGAGAAGAGAAGAGAAGGTGCTTGTTGAGTGCTGTTGTAAGGAAACCTTACCCAGCAGAGAGGCTGTGTTGTGATTTCTGCTCAGTTTTTAAGGTGGTGTTTATATACATGTGCCTGCTTAAAAATGAATAATTTTAGGCTCATTACTACTCCACAAAGGCATCAGAGAGAAAATCCCACAAATCACAGTTCAATCCTTGCGCAGACTTTTCATGGGAATTCATCAGAGTGCACCCTTTTAGGTGTCTTTTAGAAAGGAAGATGTGACCAAATCAGGGGAAATGGTTATCCTGAAGGCTTTTAGCCAGTATTTAGCTCAAGATGCTCAGCTGCAGTGATGGAATCCCAGCACCACTGACTAGAGAGGGAAAGGTGGCCAGACTTAAGCCTGATTTTCCCTCCACAGTGGAGAAAGCTCCTGCAGAAGTCTCCAAGTGGATGCTTGGCTGGCTGTGAGGATGCTGCAGGGGTCAGAGCAGGGCTGGGGAATGCTGTGGACACAGAATTCACTGGTGGGATCTCAGGAGATTGTGGGTTTGACACAGATGAACTCCGGAACGAGAGATCATGGTGAACTGATCCAAAACTACCCACCCAGACACCCTAAGCCCTAGAGATGATTTCTGTAATTATATATATGAAACATACAGCTTTCCCACCCTTCTTCATGTCTGATAATTGCCAGGAGCCTTTCACATCATTATTTCCTCCTCTTTAACCAAACACTGAACAATAAATAAAACAACTCCTACACCTTTAAGTGCTTTACACTTAGGCTTAACATGTTTGTACTTGATTTGGTCTTTGCAAGAAGGAAGAACTGTTTTAGAATTGCTAAACAATTCATAGTAACTTGAGCTTCCCTTTTTCTAACACCTTCCTGCTTTATTTAGTAGCATTTGCAGTATCCAATCCAAATTGCTGGGACAGGGACTTGTCATCAGAAAAATATGTAGAAATGTCTGCCTACTATTCTTGGGTAGGCAGCCCGCTCTGTGGTTTGATCCTCCAGCACTATTCCTCTGCTTGATGTGCTTTACTTTTGGTTTATTGACCTTTTGATCAAAGAACTCTAAGCCTTGGACTCGCAGTCCTGCTTTTGGAGGGGAGATTTAGATATAGAGCTTTTGTACTTCTGTTTTTCTACATGGTGTGTGACCCTTTTAAACTGGATTTCCTTGAAGTCAGCTGAACGCTGCCCGGGTGCCCAGGGCAGTTCAGTGTGTGTCACACAGCCTCCAGAGGGGCTGTGGTATTTACAGGGATCCAATCCTGCTTTTTTGGCCATAATCTCTACTGACAGACGATAAGCAGCAGTGTTTGGTGACTCATGGATCCACTTAAACCACAATTTCCCACAGAATTATAAACCCGAGGCTCTTAATAACTCTCTTTAAACTACAAAAACAAATGTTCAGCTGGTATTTTTTGTGGTGGCTCTCTAAGTGCTCTGTTCCTGTGTCACAGAGCAAAATGAGAACCATCTGTAGAACAATATTCTACTGACATCATGTATATGTATGTGCACATGAAGAATTCTTCAGACATTTGGTAAATCTTCTCCTTTCCACACTGCTTTGTAATAATGAGCCGTATTTCATTTTGGTGTGTGATTTAAGTGCATGAAAGAATCTGGAGAAAAAAAATGATCACTAGGCTTTTAGCATTTGGATGAACCCAGAATTTCTGAGTAGAAACTTAAAAATAAATAAAAAGGTAGGAGGAACAGGCTGTCATTTTAACTTATTTTTGCTGTCCCTTAGGCCAACTGCTTCTTCTGCAGAGAAGAAACATTTATGTTTCAGAATGATAAATTTACTGTGGTTGACTCTTCCAAAATTATTCCTGATGCTGAACAGCATTTAAATTTCAAGTCAAAGGGGGAAAAAAAAAAAGTGAGGCTCTCTTCTACAAAATGCTGTGGTCCAATTTCTGTCACAGGGGCTGAGCCCAGTGCTGCATCTGGTACCTGGCCATGCATTGGAGCCATCAAGTGCTGGGCCTTATCCCTTTCCCACTCACATTAAAGTGGGAAAAATCAGCTCTGTTTATTTGGGAAGGGGAAAGATGGGCAGCACAACACAAGGAATCTGCCTGTCAAAGCACTGACAGGACAGAAAAGAGAGAAAAGAGAGGAAAGAGAGGAAATGCAGGCCTGCAGAGTGGCCTGGGAAGGTGTGTGGGGAGAAGAGGGCTGGGAATGGGAGCAGGGCCAGAGCCAGGCTGGGAATGGCTCTGAGGGGGATCCAAGGGCTGAGGGACATCCTGGGGACATCCTGGGAATGGGAACAGCTCTGGCATGAGGGGACAGGACTGAGGGACAGGAAGGTTGGAGCAGGCTGGGCACACAGCAGGACTGGAGCATGGCATGGCCCATACAGGGGGACAGAGGGGACACTGATGGGGCTGCCAGAAAAGCAGGATGGGATCCTCAGAGAAGGGAATGTCAGGTCTGGAGCAGCAGTGTGAGACAAACCCACAGAACTGGAATGAACCCTCCTGGGAAAGCTGGGGGATAAAAGCTGTGCCATCTGCTTAAGGTTCTGGAGCCTTCAGGGACAGGTGGGGAAGGCCCAACACACCTGAGTTCCACAGGGAGCTGAAATCACAGTCCTGTATCACCAAAAGCACGGAATATTCCAGAAACTTCTGCGTCCTTGTGAGCTGTTTAGGTGCCCTGCCTTGGTCACTGTACAACTCACATTCCCAACACGCTGATTTTGCAATATTCAGTAAATTCTGGGTTCAGAAGCGCTGGGTGCTCACACTGAGGGTGGGTCTGACCATGGGAACTGAGCTTCCACCAGATCTGTGCTCTCCTGAGCCCCTCATGTGGGAGGGAACAGGGATTTCTGAGAACTTTGGGGGGCTTTGGGTTTTGGGAAGGCCAGACCTTGGCTGTTCTTTCCCAAGTGCCCCCTCAGTGCCAGGGCAGGGCACAGCAGCAGATCCTGTACCAGCAATGTCTGGCTGAGAGCTCCAGAGTGTGTGGCCCTCCAATATCAACCAAAGCAGAGAAATTCTTCCCCTTCTCCCACCCTGGACCAAAGATTCTATTTCCTCATGGCTGTTCTAAATGATTTGGTTCTTAGTATCAACCCCGTCTTTTAAATTACAAAGCATTTTATGGATTTGCTTTAACCCCACTCCAGCTTCAACTTCTCTCAGTGTTTATGGTTTGCTTGCAATTCTTTACTGATGAAGAACCTGACTGTACCTTACAAATGATTTACAAGGATTTGCTGATCCCTCCAATGTTCAGGCATTCCTTGAAAAATACTCCTGTGTCTGGATGTGGGTGTGGACACGTAACTGTGTATTTTTATCCATGTTCTGGTACATTTTCCCTGCCTCAGGATGGTAAGTGTGAAGGAACAAAGGCATGAGATGACCTAACTTGTCACAAAATGAGAAACAAAACGAGTGTTTGTCAGATTACACTGCCTGATAATTAAAAGAGAGTAAAAATCTGCATAAACACAGGTACCAGAACTCAACTGCTGCATCACAGCTGGTTTGCTGCTCCAGCTGAATGTCATCTGAAGCTGAAACATCCCCTGAGCCTCTGCTTTAGCCATGGCCTTAAAACAAACACCTGGGCTCCAACATGAGAAGAAGTTTTCATGATTCTGTGAAGGCCACTGCAAAATTGGATTGTGTCTTTGATGGGTTATGTTGAAAGGAGAGGACTTTGTTCCATGAAAGTGTGACAGTTCAGGCTTGCTTGTGTGAATGATTGCCATCCACCTTATCCTCAGAGGGGAGAAGAAAAATGTGAAGAAAATTTGGCCTTAAATTGATGAAAAGGTACAAAGAAATCTGAATTAACAAGTCCTGTGTGCAACCAAACCCTCTTCCGACTGCTCCTTTCTTTAAATGAAAATAATGACCACAAGTTTGCAGCAAAACCCCTCTGGCAGGCTCACCTGGTGTCTCATCCTCCTCCTCCCAGCCACAACCAACTGATAAAAAGAATTTTGATAAATCCAGAAAGTTTTAAATACTCTTTCCAGAGAGTGTGACAAGGGAGGCACCATCTCAGAGACTCCTCCAACACCCTTGAATCTCACTGGTGCTTATCAACTTTGAAACAAAAGCAGGAAAGAACATAAGGATTTGGCTCACATGTATGCCTTGTAGTTACTGCCTATTTTTTGGATCCTGATGTCATATTTGGAGTCTATGAAGGGCTCAGTGGTGGCGTAGGTCTGAGTGAGTGCTACCACGCTGGCTATGTCCTGAAAATCGTAGTGGTTGTCTACCTTGATCTGGAGCCATCAAGCCACAAGAACACAGCACAGACAAAAGAAGAAAAGAGTAATTAGGAATAAAATGTGGAATTCAGTTGCAAACGGCATTTGTGAGAAGCATGGTTTTGACAACATTAAAAAAAATCGGATATTTAATCTGATTTCTAGGTTCTGTAACATTCCTGCTTTAAAACATCAATTTTTCTAGGCAAAATATTACCTGCTCATTTGGAGAAAGCAATTTGCAGGCACTGGAATTTTATTTTGGGTTGGTTTTTTGTTTTGGTTTTTGTTTGTTTTTTGTTTGTTTTTGTTGTTGTTGGGTTTTTTGGGGTTTTTTGTTTGTTTGTTGGGGTTTTTTTTATGTTAGTCAATTATAGATCTTCAGGCCTCAAAATTATTTTTTTTTAGGTGTGACATGCAATTCCAATGGATGTAGATTCTTCTGTAGTGGTTCTGTAAATTGCTCTGGAAACTGAATACATGTGGAGCCCACCAGGAATTTTGACATCATCCCATCAGCTTTTCCCATGAGGGAGGAGCTGAAGGGTCCTGATATCCTGGGGAGGGCAGGAGCACAGGGAGCAGATTTTACTCTCATTTTTCCATTATTCTCATTTTCCCCTCTGCTCTGAAGGAGCTGGGCTTTCCAGGGCTGGGATTTCCAGGGCTTTCCAGGGGTGGGATTCCAGGGCTTTCCAGGAATGGGATTTCCCAGGTGTGGAACACTCTGCTGAGGTGTGAGTGACACTAAACCATCAGTTTTACACCTTGAAGGAACAGGGGCATGGACAGGTGGGGAATGCTGATCTAGGGGAGAGGAGAAGCAGATTTTGGAGGGCAGAGGGAGGACAGAGACATCACCTCTGGACAGGGAGAGCAACCCCTGTGGGGATTAGAGCTGGGCAAGCAGGAGTGAAAGGGGCAGAACAAGGAAGAGGGGCTCTGATCCAAAGGGCATTTCAGAGTGGTGAGGAGCAGGCAGGCTCAGGATTGCCCATGGTGTCCAACATGGGGAGTTTGCAGCTCTTTGCAAGCCCAGCACACCCTGGTTGCTTCTCCTTCTCCTGGGACTGGAGAACTTGAGGGCCACGGCTGGGAGGTGGCACAATAAATGGAATTTGGTGGAGATAAAAGCCTGAGATCTAAGTATTTGCCCCCAGCTCTCTGATGGAGAAAGACACAGAGTAATTTGCCATCTGAGAGCCAAAAACCAGACATGAGGCCTGGTTTCAGCTTGATTTTCTGAAGACTGACTGGCCTGTGTGGGTTTAAGTGGGACCTCTGGAAATGCTGCTGCCAGCAGTGCCCTCAAGGAGGGCTGGGCTCCCAGGGGAACCTTCCTCTGCTCTCTGATTGCATTCAGTCTTGGAGGGTTTGAAATATTTCATAGCTAAAAGGAAAAATCATTTCTAGACATTTGATACAAGGAACATTTCTGTGCATTGTTTCCCCTTTTCTCTAAATGAGAGGTGAATATCCAAAGTACAGCATAAACATTCTAACACTTCACATATGCAACCCACAGAAAGTGCAGTTTAATTAGTGGTTCAGTCTGCCCTCAATTAAATTATCTGCTGGACTTCCAATAATTTACTAAATATGAAACAAAGCAAAACAGTCATAGGCAAAAAATAACATATAGTACAAGTTGTAATTAAATCAGTTTTCTATCTGAAAATAGTGGCAAATATTATGTTCATGGAGCTTTGGAGATTCAGGATGATGCATGTAAGCATTCTCTGATTAACTGATTTAAAATCTAACCACTTCTAGCACTGAAGTGTTTTCAGAGAGTGAAGTTACCCTGCAAGGACTAGGAGTTGGCACTGATAGCAGTGAAAATGGGATTTAAATGCTCTCCCACTGGCCCTGCACTGTGAGATAAGTGACACCAAAACATCTGTACTCACCACTGAAATGCAATTACTTTGGAGAAAGAAAGCAGCAGTTATACAGAGGTATGAAACAACCACAGACAGCACATCAAGATAGGAAATCAACGTTCAGTACCAAGCTGAAACCAGCAAAGAACCAAGGCAAAACCTTCCCACACTCCCAGCTCCAAAAAGTTGGATTGTGCAACAGACCTTGACTCTTGAAGAGTTTCAGTGCAGGCAATACATTAATAAACAAGATTTTGCTTGCAGAAAGCATCTCAGCTCAGTTCAAAGCACATCCCACACAGGGCAACTCTCAAACAGCAAAGGCCAAGTTGTAAAAATACTTTGGGCATAATTTTCCTAGAGAGAGATGCTTTCTTAGCATGGACAGGCAGAGATTTGCAAAGGGGGATCCAAGACATAGAGAAAGGTAAAATCTCAGGGGAGGAAGGAGCATGCACAGGTAAGGGACAAACCCCAGGCTCCCAACATGCAACAAGTAGCATCTGCACCTTTCCCATGCCTGAGTGAGCATGTCCAATCTTCACAACAACAGGAAAGGTTGGCATTGTGAGCTGGGGGAAGAAACAGGAGCATTAGAGAAGAGAGAGACCATGAGATTAAACAGCATCATCTAGGGAAATTATTCAGACATGATCATAATGTGGCCAAAGCTGTTCTGGCCATGTGGAGCCTCAAACTGTTCATCCTCTGCGTGTTGGTGACTTGCTGGGTGTATTTTCTGAGCACAGTGTTTTTCCCAATACAGCCAATTGGTGTTCTCACCTTTCCTAAATCTTAACATTTTTTGTATGTCTTTTAACTTCACTTTTTAAAGTGAATTTCTGCTGTTTCCTATTTTAAGCTTAAGGTTGGCATTGTGAGCTGGGGGAAACAAAACAGGAGCATTAGAGAAGAGAGAGACCATGAGATTAAACAGCATCATCTAGGGAGATTACAGAAGCATGGTCATAATGGGGCCAAAGCTGTTCTGGCCATGAGGAGCCTCAAACTGCTGGGTGACTTGCTGGGTGTATTTTCTGAGCACAGTGTTTTTCCCAATACAGTCAATTGGTGTTTTAAACTTTCCTTAATCTTAACATCTTTTGTATGTCTTTTAGCTTCACTTTTTAAGATTAATTTCTGCTGCTTCCTATTTTAACCTTATCTTCTGTGTTTTCTGACCCACAAACTCACACTCTCCAAGGCTGTAATCAGCAATGATACCATATTAACCACCTTTCCCCCTTCATTTCCACTATTTAGCAGGGCTGTAAATACATTTTCTGGTCACTTATGAAAGCAGTGATGTCTAATTCACAAAAACTTGCTTTAAAGACAGCTCCTAGCTTGTGCTACAGAACATCTGAGTTTTCTAGGGAAGGCCCCAGCTTTTGCCCAGTATGCAGGGAATAATTTGGAATAATCCAACCACTGAGTAGGAAATCAAATATACAGAAGCATGTGAAAGCACTTTATCCACTGAAATGGGAATGTTTCTGTCTCTCAAGAAGTGCTGTGGATGACCACTTTTACTTCCATCATTCACTTGAAAAAGTTTGAGATCTCCCAGTCATGGCCATGGTTGGCACTGCTTTTTTTTACTTAAAACGTGCATCTATTGAACCTCTATCACTCGAGCACAAACCTCATTTCACAGAAGAGGTTTATAACTAGAAATAAAAAGCTGAACACCTTCAACATGTAATTAAACTGGGCGGCAGCAGGACAGTGTTACAGGCTCCAAACCCTCCCTTTAGTGCCTCATTCCAGATCAGTAAATACAGTCAGAGGCAAAGCTGATGCTCTGGAACATAAACTAAGAATTGTTGGAGGTTTTATGAGACACTGGCTGGTTTCAGGATGACCAGAAGCACTTGCATTACACAGTAAAGGTCACCCCTGCAGGAATTTAGGAATGAAATTCTTGCTAAACTGCAGCAACCAAAGTTCCTGCTTAGTCAACATCCAGTCACTGGTATATCACTTTCAGATTTTAAACCAGGCCCTATTTTTTTTCAATTCTTGAGGGTAGGAGGGGAACAAATCATTGCCAAGTGGAGATTCATCGGGGCAGCAGCACATTTCTGTGTCTGAGCTGCAAACCGCTGCAGTGGGGTTTGTCATGGAAATGCTGCAGACCTCTGAGCACAGCACTGCAGATGGCACTCCTCTAATTAACAGGGCCACGGATCTTCCTGTGATCCCAGAGCTGTGGAATCCTCTGTGGCCCACACTGTGGCCCACAGCAGCCAACACATCTCACATTAAAAAAAAAAAAAAGGAAAAGAAAAAGAAAAAAGTGCTTTCTCCCTCAGAAAAGTGCAGTCACATCATTTTCTCTGGACCCTGATCCTGAGATTCCACGTGCTCCACCACATCCCAGCACAGACTGAAGGAACGGGCTCTGGATGCTGCAGCTCAAACTTCAGAGAGGAAAAAACCAAGCAGCCAAAATTCAATAATCCCAGCACTTCTCTTGTTTGTAGCTGTCCCTGGGACAGGTTCATGAAGTGCAGCAGGTGTTATTTTGGGATTTGAGCATCTTTTCCTTTATTCCTGCCCTGATTTTATTTATCCCAGCTTTCCCTCTGCCATGGTGCAGCACCTCTCTGCCACCAGCCCATGGCCAGGGGATTGTTCTGCCAAGGAAATCTGAAATGTCCCATGGAAATGAAAGAAAACCTGACCTGAATCCTCCCATCCCATTCTCAATCTGCTCTTTTTCAGACACTCCCCAGACTATTCCTGCATTTCATGAACATTAGATGTGATACAAGTGTGATTGTGACAGTCAAAATTTAGCAGTTCCATGGAATTCCCTTTAATTTCCATTATAATTACTGATAATTATCATTCATATTATAATTACTGCTACAAAACCTGTTTGCTTTGTAAAGTATCACTGAGAGGAAAAGGTCATTTTGCAAAAATATTGCGGATTTTTTGAAAGCTTTCTTAAAATCAGGAAAGTAAAAATTCTACCAATTCTAAACGTTCTAAAAATTCTACATTCTAAAAATTCAGACATTTGATTCTGGCAATTAAAGACTGAGGGAAAGCCCCAAAGAGCAACCAGAGAAACTGAGAAATCTGCCAAGTTCATAAATGTGAGAGATGGAAGGGTCTGCACTGCATGAGCCCTTCCACACACATATAATATACACAAAATACAGCAGAATAAAAAATAGGATTAGCAGGAGCTCTAACTTAAATAGCAAGGCAAAAAACTAGCATTATTAATTAGACAGAAACCAGAATATTTGGCAAAGGTAGAATAAAATTTTCAAAATATATAGTCATATATGAATATGATTGGACTGGTAATAAATATTGGTAGCAACTGGAAAAACTCCTGGCTGCTTGTGGAACACATATGCAAACAGCTGAGGAACACACTGCCATTGGCCAATCCAATGCCATTAATCAAAATAACAACAGTCAAAATTCAAATTTTATCCAGGGAGGATAAATGCCACTTCTAGGTGAGCATGAAAATCTAAAAAGTCAGTTCATGTCATTATTCCCTTATTGATGTCACAATAGCAAGGATAATTATTATTAATTATGGTTTCTTAGCATTTCATCTGCTAAAATGAAACTTTTAAAATTTAAGAATTTTCTGTACTATGAGCTTAAAAGGCAAATACTTTATTGTATCAATCTTCAGGATCTGGCCACTTAATGATTTCATAACTGTGCTTAGCTTATTTTTACTGTAGAAAGGAATATTCTAGTTTGATGAAATTCCACAAAACCTCCAGTATCACCCTGGCTAATCTGTGGTGCAGGTAATTCTGTGATCCAGTAGGTGGCTACAGAATTAACCAGCACAGTTCCCATCTGGATTGGTGTTTGCATTTTTCCACGTGGAGTGGAGATCCCTACCTTCCCCTACTGCAGAAATTTTCTGGAGTTTCTAAGTCTGGTTAATGGAGTGTTACCCTGTGATTAAAAGTCTATTAATTTAAAATAAAACCCTCAAATTTCAGCTTCATACACTATGGTGCTCAATGGTTTATAACTTCTACTGCAATTTAAATATTTTTGAACAATTTCAATACAAGCTGGGGTTTTTTTCCCCAAGAGATATAATTTGAATTCTTTTAACCTTTACTTTGAATTCTTTTAACTGAGACATAGTGTCAAATATAATCAAAGACTTCCATAAAAATAGAACCAGGCAAAGATTATCTGCAAAAAAAAAAAAAAAAGAGTCAAAAAAACCCCTCTGCTGGCAACAATACAAACAACAGAGTTTTCTGAAGGTGGTATTCACCCTGCTTTCATGCCCTCGGGGTTGAGCTGACTAGAAAAGCCACAACAGGAAAAAAAAAAAAGAGGGGGCGGAGAAGCAGTGACAAAAAAACCCCAGATGTTGCATAAACATGACTTACCTCAAGTTCAGTGTTTAAATATTTATCTTTCCAATAATCCCCAAGCAAAGTTCATTTAACCACTCTAGTTCCATGTAATTTATTTGTGGAATATGCATCAGCCTAAATCTAATTTTGCTCTGCTTACTTTGGAGAAAGGAAATTAAAAGTGAAATAACGAAGGTGGCCCTTTATTCATTTTGTTTTTTTTTTCTTTCCCAGAAACAGGCAGGAAGAGCCCTAAATCAATAAACAAGCAGCAGATGTACTTTCTCTGGTCTGTTTGGTTTGCAGAAAACACAATTTCCAGATCAAGTAGGGGCTCAGCCAGGCAGGAGCTCTGTCAGCAGCAGGGCCAGCCCAGCTCTGGCCCCTCAGCACAAAACCCCACCAGCTGCTGGCCTCAACAAACACAGGCACAAGGTTGGGGATGTGGAGCCACATTTTCCCCTTGGCAGCTAAAAGTGGGTGTAAAACTCTCTGTGCAAGGAGTGAGGTTTGATACCCCCGAGCCAAGGGGGAGGCTGGGGTGATTTGTGTTATCTTTTCAGCTAGGGCAGTGAGGAAATAAAAGTGCAAGGGGATAAAAGAGTAGAGCTTAAATTTATTATTGGGAGAGGAAATTGTGCCTGATCTGTGAGTCCTTGACCCAAAATTGAAGGTTGAAGGGGTTTGTGAGCTAAGTGCAGCACAGGTCCCAGGGCCACCTGAGTTCCCAGGGACACCAGTGGGGATTGGGGCAGAACTGGGAGTTCTGAGCTCCCTCTGAGACTGCCACCACCACCTGGGGGGGGCTGGAGCTGCACAGAGCAGCCCCCTGTGCCCCTGGAATCAGCCAGGGCTGGAGAGGATCCTGGGTTATGGGGTGACTCCCCCAGAGCACCAGGAGATCCCCCTAAAACGCCTTCGTCCTCACAACTGGTGTGTGCTAAAAAATCCCAGTGACCTAAATGAACACAGAGGGATCTGATGGCAGAAAGTCTGCTGGTTAAAAATCCCTGATTTTTATCTCTGATAAAAATCCCAGTGATCTAAATGAACACAGAGGGATCTGATGGCAGAAAGTCTGCTGCTTTCAAACCTGCACAGTATGAAAACAGAAATTGTCATTAGGAAGGAAAACACAAAGTGTAATTGCAGTGAATCAATGAGAGCAGCTCCCACAGATCCCTGGAAGAAACTCTGAAGACAAAAACTCTGCAGAAATAAATTCTATTTTGATTCTGGCGTGTCAGTGTTTAATTCATCCTTCCACCAACTGTTTAGAAAACTGCTGCCTCAAAAGTCAAGTAACACTTTGCCACCTTATAAAACAATTACCCAAATTGCTGTGCCTATAAAATGTAAGGATTTTTTTGCTGTAGTATTTCAGAGGTGACAGCTCTAAATTCCCTCCTGTTTGAAGCAGGCTGTAGCTCATACAGAGGTACTGGAATTTCAAATCCACAAAAGCTTGCCTATTTTGTAAAATACTATTCTGAATTTTCAACATGATTGTACAGGATGTGTAGTGTGACTTCATCAGGTAAAATGAAAGTAGATTTTAGAGGTAATTGCAATGCCAAAGGAGAACCAGGGAGGAAAGAACAGAATCAAAGCATCAAGTAGAACACAAATAAATTCTGGGCTGTTGGAATCCAAAATGCAAAGAACTCTCAGAACCTTGGGCCTGTAGGCCAAAGCTTAGAATTAAACACAAGATTTGATCTGAGACCTTGGAAAAGGCTCCCAAACTTGAGTGCTAGAAGCAACAATGTGGATTTATAGTTTAAAGCAGAGACATGTTAAACTAAGTAAAAGAAAGTTTAGAGCTTTAGAGTTTAAAATATAGAAAAAATAAAAGTAGTTACAAAGATAAACGAGTTTAGAATGCAGCACTGTAGGTTTGTGTGTCATAACATGATTGGCTAAGAAAGCTTACACTGTAGCATGAATCCATAAAATTAAATATTTAAAGATTAGGTCAAAAACATTAAGATCCTTGTTAGTAGTGTTTATATATGTATAATATATATTTTAATAACTCCCTAAAGTTATAATAATTATAACCTATGCATATTAATTATATAAAAATATATATAACAATAACTCCTTAAAAAGTGTTGTCACTAAGGGTCTTGTGACCTTCTAAACCATGCTGTAATGACATTAACCAAACTCACCTTTCCTACCTTTGTAAAAGATAAGAAAAATAAACCACATCAACAAAACAATTCAGAGGCCCCATCTCAAATTCCTTCCAAAATTCCCCACAAATGAATTATCACAATGGATGTGGAAAATCCTGCGTGCTACCATTCTCAGATAAGATTCATTTGCCACAATGAAGAGAAAATCAGATTGATATGGATAAAAATTTGTACTCTGTGCACTGGGAGAGGCTAAAGCACAGAGCAGGCAGCCCATGCAGCAGACTCTGAGTGGACTCAAAGTGCCTGACAGCTGAAGGGACAATGAGGTGGCTGTGGCATGTCCATGACAATGAAAAACCCTTCCAAAATCTGTCTGGACAACCCCCCTGCAGCAGAGTTCAGTGCTCCTGACCCAGCTCCCAGGCTGAGTGTGAGCTCACAGCCACCAGAGCAATGCTGTGAGCGGCACCAGGATGGACAGACTGACAGCTGTCTGTCTGTGCTGCCTCCCTGGAAACATGGGCTGGGCTGGGCAGGCAGCAAGGGCAGGAGGAAATCCAGCCCAGCCAGGCACAGGGGATCCTGCAGCCCTGGGATATCCTGCAGCCCTGGGTTTTCCTGAAATCCTGGGTTATCCTGAAATCCTGGGTTATCCCCAGCCCCGGGTCATCCCCAGCCCTGGGTTATCCTGAAATCCTGAGTTTTCCTCAGTTCTGGGTTTTCCTAACCCTGGTTTATCCCCAGCCCTGGGTGTTCCTCAGCCCTGGGTTATCCTGAAATGCCGAGTTTTCCTCAGCCCTGGGTTATCCCCAGCCCTGGGTTATCCTGAAATCCTGAGTTTTTCTCAGTTCTGGGTTATTCCCAGCCCTGGTTTCTCCCCAGCCCTGGTTTCTCCTGCAGCCAGAGGCTGAGGGCAGAGGAGGCATGGGCACTGGGAAGAGCTGCCCCTCCCCGCTCAGAGGGATGGCCCTCATTCATTCCTCCATCACCTGTCACCTCCAGAGAGCAAATATCCCAAATTCTGGGGTCCAGGGGAATCACCCAACAGCAGGAACCCAGGAGATTTAGTGCAGGACTCTTGTTAGAAGACAATCAGTGATGGTAATTAATGCCCACACTGCTGTTGGTGGGCACTAATTATTAGAAAAAACAAAAAAAATAACATACATTCTACACGTTCAGTTGAAAGTATTTAATTCTCTCCTATATCTAGAAGATAGTGGATGACACTAATTTGTAACTTGTTATAAAATAATTTTTAAATTTTGTTCTGAGCATAATATTCTGCTATTGATTGTATAATTAATTTGATTAAATAGGTAGAAAATTCTTTAGGACACTCAGAACATAGTTGGACATGTTGTTCTGGAGAATCCTGGACAAAATGTGCCTTAGGGACCGGTAGAGAAGAGTGTTTGCCCAACATATTTCTTTATAATTTGAATTTTGTGAATATGATTTGATACTGAATTTGATCAACTTGATCTCTAACAGCAGCCCTGTGATGGAAACCAATCAATGGCTCCCAATTAACTCCTTCATCACTTCCCAGTCCAGGGTTTGGGAATTGCAGTCCCAGAGGGGCTGACCCAGGCCCTGGCAGCCCTGCCTGGGGGTTTTCCTGCCTCCTGCAGCTGGAACTCCCCTGCAAGCTTCCAGCCCTTCTCATCCCTCCCCTCACATGAAAGAAGTCCATTTCTCCTAGGTAAGAACAGAGATGTTAACAGGTCTAAATTATTTTCAGGTGTTAGTCCTGGACTGGGATCCAATCTTATGATTTGAAGCCAAAACTTTAGACTGGAAAAGTAAAAACATCCAAATGTGGCTGTGTGAAATCAGGACATTTTGTACAGGATTCCTGGCTCAGTGTTTGGTGTGGATCTAAAGGCTAAAACCTAGACCCAATTCTAATAATTCTGAATATTTGTGGGTTTTTTTCTAACAGAGAGAGTGTGTCTTGAGGGGGATGGGAATTAAAAAGAAAAATAATCTGAGCACTAATATTTGTATAACTGTTCAGAAATGAAATAAATCTGCTGCTGTAAAGCATGTACACTTCTCTCTAAAGGTAACAAGCTGCTTTGGGCACACCTAAACCTCAGCCTGAACAAAATACATTTTCATGAGCCTGGATTGGAATGGTTCAGGTCCTGTTGATGAATTTTCAATTCCCAGGCTTGATTTGGGTTGTGACAAAACACAGAATTGTTTAAGCAGCCCTGTCCTGCATGCCAATCCAGAGATGTTCTTTATTACTCTCTAATCAAACCTCGGGTTGCTTCCTCATGGAACATTTTTCTTCATAAAAAGAGGGTGCCACAGGTTACACACACCCAGATTGCCACAGCAACCAAAGCTCTGAAGGTGAAAAGGACTTCTGAACTCTGCATTTATTCCACTGAATCCCACTTCCAACACCAGCCAGGAAATACAGGCACAGATCTGCTCTGAGTAGCATTTGCATTAATAAGGAACGCAGGGAAAGGGCTGTGCCTCCAAAACACGCCACTGGGATACTTTTCCTTGCTATTCTTAATTAAACCTGCCATGAAATCATTCCGTTTAAAATGCCTTTAATTGCGGCTTTGATCTGCAATTGGTTATTCCCTGTATCCAGCGATGCTGCAGGCTCACAAGCAGAGCATTGAGAGGTTTCCTTGCCATGAATGAAGTTCTGTCCCGCCTGCGAACGGGGCCGGCAGCTCAGCAAAGTGCCCAGAAGTGCAGGGGAAAACACAGGACAGCTCTGTTTACTCGCCCAAAATAAGATCGCGGGGCTGCCTTTTAAATCCAAACTGGACGCAAACTCACTCGGAGGAGATAAAACGCTCCGAAAATCAGCTTCAGATCCGCGTAAAAGCCGGTTTTGTGGGAGCTTTTTGGCCATGACCATTTCCACTCCCGAGCTTCTTTGGGACGATGTCACCAATAAATGAGCTTTGAAGCGCGGGAAGGCGGAGCCGAGGCTCGGCGCCGGGGCCATAAATAAGAGGGTCCCATGTCCGGGTGATTTGGAGGCAGCGAGCACCGGCAGCGCTCGGAGCGAGCAGCGTTTGGTGTCCCGAGCATCCCCGGGCATCCGGAGCATCCCCGAGCACCGCAGCGCGGCCGGGACAGCGCAGAGCCTTTCCCCCGTGCGGAGCATGAGCCGAGCGGGCAGCGGGAGCCCCGGCAGCGGCCCCGGGGGCCGAGGGGCAGCGCTGGTGCTGGCGCTGTGCGCGCTGTGCGCGCTGCCCGCCGCCGTGCCCGCCTGTAGCTGCGCGCCCGCGCACCCGCAGCAGCTGCTGTGCGACGCTGCGCTCGGTGAGTCCGCGCCCGCGGAGCCTCCGCGGGGCTCTTCTGCACAGGGGGATGGGGAAAGGGCTGGGGGGAGCTGTGCTACGCTGCCCCTAACGCAGGGGAATTGGTGCCGGGGGTTGCGCTGCTTCCTGAGTGCTGCCAGAAGGGTTTGTGGTTATAAAGTGCTGGGATTGCTGGGTTGGAGAGTGGATTTTCATTTATTTTTATGTGATTTTATCTATCTTATATCTATTTTATATCTATATATCTATAAAACTATATAACTACATAATTTATAAACCTATATATCTATAAATCTATATATCTATATATCCATAAATCTATATGTCTATATAATCTATAAATCTATGTATCTATATACCTATATATCTGTATGTCTCTATAACTATATATAAATATATCTATATATCTCTAAAAACCATTTATATTATAAACACATGATATAATATAAAATGGTTTTAATAATGGTTATTATAAAAAGCATTTTATATTATAAATATTATATATAATTATATTCCCATATAATATATGCATCATATGTTATATATTAATGTATTAATGTCCTTAATATATTTTATATTACTTATGTACTATCTTATATTTTGTGTATTTTATATCTATTATATATAGCAGATATTTCTATGCTTTATATGGGTTATATATTTTATATATAGCATCTGTTTTATATATTTGTAGATTAGGTCCTGACTTAGATAATACCTGAGCTTTCAAATATCTACTGCTCCATATAGCAGTATCTGCTATGTATAAAATATTCTATCTAAATATGCCTGTAATGTGTAAACTGCTCATATAGATATTTTTTAGCACTTCAGGAAAAAAGAAAACAAAGCAAAAACAAAACAAAAAAACCCACAAAAAACCCAAAAAACAAAAGCACCACGAAATATAAGTCCCCAGTGGTAACTTGCTGAAACTTTTTGAGCTTTGTTCTGCTATTCTATACTTTCTTTAATTTATTCTTGGGGTTTTCTGTCATTTTCTGGAGCAGGAGGCTGATGGGCCCTTTATTTTGTGCAGATAAAGTGGCTGCAGCAGCTCTGTGTGAGCGTAACTCTCCAGCTTTGGGACAATTGTGCCTCATGACAGCCAGGCAGCACCACGGTTGTCAAACAACTCATAGAAAGAGCCTAAAGATCCCAAAATTAGGCTGCAGAGGGATGAGAAAATGTGACATTTTGAGAAAATGTGACATTTTGCAGCCTTTTGATTTCATTAGCTCAGGCTGAGGCTGGTTAGCTTCCATGGGGTGTGAACAGTAAATGTAGAACATGAGTTTCCAAAGTGCCACAGAATTAGCATCTCTATGGGGCAGGCAATACCTTCTGCATACTGATTCATTGCTTTTATGCCCTGACAGAAAATCTTTGTGGCCATGACAAACTCTGAGCTCTGTTTGTGGCCATCAGTTAAATTGGTTTTTAATCTGCCCGTGTTCAGCAATCCCTTTCGTGGAGGTGCCTCCACCAGGCATTGCACACTTGGGGGTGTTTAAGGAGTGAAAGGAAATAAAAGTTGTGCTACAACTAAATATTTGTGCACTGGACTGTGCACGAGAAAGTGACAGCTTTTCAACAGACTTCATGTAAAAATTTTCCAAAATTAACAATTTTACAGTATAGAGGAAACTCAAAATATTCATTATGGGCCACCTTAAGGAATATTTTCATTCATAGGGAAGCCATTCTGATGATACAGATTAGTATTTACTCATTTCTTAGATGAATTTTACAAATAGGAACTATATCATGCTACTTTTAGCTTTTCTACTATATCATGCTACTTTTTATTTAAATACTGATGATAGTTTTATGTTACAATGTTTGGACTTGTTGCTCAAGCTCTCACTCCTATAAATATTCCTATCCAAGTAAACTTCCTCTTTTGGCTGAGGAATGTTTATGTCAAGGATCCCTTTGTTCACTATTTATACTTTTCAAATACCATTTTTGAATATCACAAAGTGGGAAATGAAGGGAATTCTTCATCCCAAGAAGTGCACACATATTTTTATGTATACATTTTTGTGTACACACACACATAAAACCCGCTCTGAGCATTCATGGCTGAATTCCTGGATAATCTTTAGCCACACCATTTTGAATAACAGAGTGAAACTCCTTGGAAGGAGCTGCAGTGGAGCTGCCTGTCCTGTGTGGGAGGAAGCTCCAGGGAGCAGCTTGGCACAGCAGCTCCCCCAGGCTGGTGCCAGCAGCCTTTGTGCCCAGGAGAGGAGCTGTGCCCGGCAGGAAGGGGCACCCCGGGCTGCAGCCCTGGCCAGGCACTGCTCATCCCCTGGGAACTGGGGCTGTGCCTCCACAGCTGCCTGGGGACACACCTGTGCCCTTGGGGACACACCTGTGGCATTGAGGACGCACCTGTGGCCCTGGGGACACACCTGTGGCACTGGGGACACACCTGTGCCCTTGGGGACACACCTGTGGCCTCAGGAACCTCAGGGCCACCTGGCTCCCAGCTGTGTGCTGAGACTGTTCCACTTCTTCAGTTATTAAATTCATTAATTCATTAAGTTCATCCTGTCTAGCCACGAACACAGCCAAGGACTCCCTCACAGGATTTCCTAGCAGATCTTATTGAAATAAAGATGTCCTGACCCAAAACTCTGCAGTAAAACCAGAGATAAAGTCTCAGACTTGCTCATGGAGCTACAACCACCACATGTCATTCAGCCACCATGTAAAGGCAATATTTTTAATTTCCTCCAGCATAACTATGATGGAGGTGGAGGGATTGAATTGATGCTCCCTGAACCTCTAATTGAATGTGTGAAGCCACTCAGCAACGGCATTTTTGAGAGATTCAAGGAAAAATGAGCACAGAAATGAATTAAGTCTGGCCAAGCTCTTTTGCTTTGCCTTTGTGACACTTTGTCCCTCACTGCCAGGAAGGTTTTGTGGCTCTAGATGCCCACAGGCAGCAGAACCTGAGAGAGATCAGGGGATGTCTGACAGAGCTGGAGTCAGGGAGAGCTCCTGGTCCTGCCCAAAATCAGGGATGGGTGGAGAGGCCTGCAGGGCTGAGGTTGGGCAGGAATGGGATTTGCCAGGGTACGTCAGGAGTGCTGTGCCAGTCCTGCCATCCACCTCACCTTGCATTTGTTCATCTTCCCACAGAGCCTTTAGAGGATGGGATTTTGTACAGTGTCATTATCACTGCTAATCACAAAGGGGGGGACTATTTTCAAGCTAAGAAGGATTTATTGCTCAGACAAACATCAGTCTCAGGTGCTGTGAGATTTTAGAGGAGCAAGCACTGGGCCATTGCTCAAGA
>JAWWEY010000029.1:18670399-18688067 GCA_035582745.1 Loriotus luctuosus | reverse complement strand
AACTCTCAGCTCACTCCACACAACCCCAGCCCTACACTACAAACCCTTCACCATCTCATCAGTACAGCTTCTCACTTGCTTAAGGCACATTCTTACAACTACAGAACCATAAGTTTATGATTTTTCTGCCAAATATCTGTGTACTGTATTTTTACATCAATCCAAGCTTCTTCCAAGGCTGCAGCTCAAACCCTTCAGTGCCTGAGGAAGTTTCTGTTTTTCTGATTCCCAAAGTTCAGATTGGAGAAATTGTCATGAGCTTCTCAGTAGTTTTAAATTTAACTCCTCATTTGTAGGAAGTGCCTGGCACCAGGAGATCCACACCTTTTACACAAAAACAGAGATACATCCCTCTTGTGCTCTTCTAATTGCTGCTGAGGCCCTCCTAAAATGTGCTGAGTTTCTTCAGCCCCTGCAAACACCTCTGCTTTCCCAGAGGACTTGCCCTGGGAATGGAGGGGTTTAATTAGACAGATGTCCACTTTAATTAGCACTGCTGACCACAATGCCCAGGTTTTCTCCTCATAAAAATGTGGGAGGAGGTGCTGGATAATAAATTCAGTAGTGAGGCCCTGCAGTGCCAAGCCAGCACCTGAAAACTCTTTGGATAATTGCCTTTTTTTGGAGAGAAACATGGATGCAATTGAGTTTACCAGATAGTGCCAAGGTAACAGATTTCCCTTTTGCCAGTGAATTTGTCATCCTGGCCTCAGTGCTGGACCAATTTGAGCTTCAAATCAGGCAATCTGGAGGCAAAATGGACTATGGGCAGCACTGATTCCTTTCTGAAGTCTGGCACTTTGAATTCATGTTGCTTTTTCCCCTTAGGCTATTTTTGGACAGTAGGAGAAATATGTAAATACTTCACATTTCTTAGCTGTGTAACAGCAGTTCCCTTCAAAGCTGGTTGTATCCTTTCTGATTTAAACTGACTTACTGTCTTTTCTTAAAAAATATATTGAAAATTATATTTTTACTGAACAGCAATGACTAACAGGTCTTGAATACCTATATATATGTATAAAATATAGCTTCAGAAGACAGCTCTGCAGCTTTGGAGAAGAGTGGCACATTTCAAAATAGGATGGAAACTTTACAGCTGGAGCTTGGCTGCATTTTCAGCCCATTAAAATCTCCCAAGATCACAGAGATCAAGCACTGTAAAGATGTGCCAGATGATATATTAAATTTTAATCACATTTAAGCATAACAGTACAAATTTTCTTTAAATATGCCAGAATTAAGTTTTCAGAGTCAGCTCTTCTGGGAGATAATCACAATATGCTATTTCTTAATTATTGAGTTTCAAATGAAAACCTTCATGGCTCAGTGTCCCACAGTTTTGCCTCTGTAATATCCAGTTTTGTGCTGGAATGGATTAATTTGTACATTATTTGGTGGGAGGCAATTTCTGCCTGGTGGGAAAAATCAGCTTTGGGAATGCATTGGAAATGGGGATGGTGCTTGTTCCAAGTGAGGAGAGGAAAGGTGAGCAGTGAAATTCCAGGTTTTATTGTTATTTTATTGTGTGATACCCACTGGCTGCTGAGCCCTTCAGGGGGGTCTGGCACCAAATTCAGCAGTGGTGCCACTGCCCCTGGTGTCTTTGGGGGCTCAGGGTCCATCCAAGCTGTGCGTCTCAAACCTCAAGAACTGGAGATCCTTGGTTCTTTAAAAACGCCCTTCTGTGCCAAATTTAATTATACAAAGGACAGTGGTGTACCAAAACTTTGGTTTTCTGTGGAGGTTTTTGTGCATCCTATTAAAAATCTGGGCTCTGGATGGTGTTGCTTGGGCAGGAGAGCTCCTGGCAGGATCCTGGGTCAGGGGAAGCCAAACACCCCTGACCTCAGAGCTCAGGTAACCCTGCAATTCTCACAGCTTTTGGGGCTTCTCCATAGCAGGGAAAACTCATTTCTCATCCTACCCTGCTGAGCAGAGGCAGATCCCAGTGCTCTGCACCACCTCCTTCCCCTGAGAGCAAAGCAGTGCCAATAATACACATTTCCTGTGCCAGTAATGCACATTTCCTGTGCCAGTAGTGGACATTTCCTGTGCCAGTAGTGGACATTTCCAGTGTCAGTATTGCACATTTCTGGGGCCAGTAATGCACACAATAATGCACATTCCCAGTGCCAGTAATGCACATTTCCAATGGCAATAATGCACATTCCCAGTGCCAGTAATGCACATTTCCTGTGCCAATAATGCACATTCCCAGTGCCAGTAATGCACATTTCCAATGGCAATAATGCACATTTCCAGTGCCAGTAATTCACATTTCCAGTGCCAATAATGCACATTTCCAGTGCCAGTAATTCACATTCTCAGTGCTAATAATGCACATTTCCTGTGCCAATAATGCACATTCTCAGTGCTAATAATGCATATTTCCAGTGCCAGTAATGCACATTTCCAGTGCCAATAATGTACATTCCTAGTGCTAATAATGCACATTTCCTGTGCCAGTACTTCTGAATTCTAAGAAGTTGTTTAGTTTAAAGGAGCTGCTGATGCATTTAGAGAGAAGAAGAAATACCTGGCCCCCTGCAAAGGCCCGTCACTGGTAAAAATGCCCATGAATGGCAATTCAGGAATAATTGCAGTACACATAAACTGCTGGGTATCACAGCCTGAAACTTCTAAATGCTTTAAAAAATGCAAAAATCCTAAAAAACCTGACTCCTCTAGCTAAAGGAATGCTGTGGTGTCAATCCCTGATTACAATTCTGTGCCTTTGTGCCTGAATATCCAGTGAAAAACCTCAATATTTCCATTCAGTGAATTCCTGGAATGCTGCTGTGGGAATGGCACTGAGTCCTTCCTTTTGCAGCTAAATAATGAAAATAAATTTCACTAAAATATTAATTTGCTAAATTTCACTAAAATCACTAATTCACTAAAATATTTGTGCAACAGCTTCCTGGGATGGAGCTTGAATTTCCTGTTTGGGAATAGGAAGGGTAAAACCTGAATAAGACCTACAAATAACCCTACATCTGCTTGAGGGTTTAGGATAGGAGCAGACACTTGGAGAACTTGAAAAGTCCATGGGAATTTAGTTTCCTAACTCACTTTTCATCGCCGAATTCAAGTCTTGAACCACGCTGCCAATCCCATGCAACTCTGGGAGATTATTCCCAATATTGTGTGGATGAGTGCCCTTGAGAGCTCTGCCACTGCAGCCTGAAAGTGGGGCTGGGGCTGGGAAAAGCCAGGCTGAGCTCTCCTCCCCCTGCACTTTCATGGCACTGTTCCCAACCCTTCAAAGCTGTGCCTGTAAAAGGAGGTGGCATCACAGAACTGAACAACAGGATGGGATTTTAAGGAGCCAAACCCACTGAGCACAACATTCCTGTCAATTAGGACATAGCTGAAAAATGTAACTTAATTTAGCTTTAGTGAAGAAAAATACCCCACAGCTGGTTATTGGGAAGTAAAATGAAATTTCAGAAGAACTGTGCTGCTTTCCTGACTTAGAAGTAACTCAGTCACACCAACTTGTTGCTGAGTGTGCTCTAAATTCAGGAGAAAAAACGGAAAAATCTGAGTTACTTTTATTTAAAATAATTTGTTGTAACTCTGGGAAACGGAACCCCATCATTTCAAAAACAACATTCTACACACACTGAGGGCAGAAACAAAACTCAAGCTTAGAAACAAAGACTAAATAATATAAAACAGAGACCATGAAAGGCTGGCAAACCCTTAATCCTATTAATGTGCCAACTTTAATCCCAAACTTTCTCATTAAAAACGATTTCAGCAATGTGGAGTTCTGTCCACCCTGAGGAAGGGCCGTGTCCCCAGGAATGGAAATCCACAATAACACCATGTATGTTGTCCTACAGGCTTGGAGCATAAAGGGAGTGTTATTCTCCAGCTGAAATCAGGCAGATGTTGATTACCAGTCAAATGATGTGGGATCTGAGGCTTGTGAAGCAGAGAGAAGTGTTCCTGGTAACTCGAGGAGCAGCTGTGAAAATAAAGCTGACCTTGAACAACATTTGGAAATCAGTTTGGGGAGTTTTTAGGTGATATTTAAGTTAAAAGAATCCCACACTTCTGTTAAAAATACACTCATCTCTTCTATTTGAAAATTTATAAAAATGAAATCTAAAACCTCACTCTTATAAATTTAATGTATTCTTCTAATTAAAAAAAAAAATAAAACCACATAATCTGGTTTAATAAGGAGGCAAACCCAATCAACTCCTTACTTCAACATGAGGAATTTTTGCATCCTGAGCCAAAAACAGAGATGTACAAAATCCTGACCTACCTGAGAGTCCTAATGAGATTAAATATTGGCCTTCCACACCCCAAAAACCTAAAGTGGAAATGCAGTTTGGATGCAGACTAGAACAGGTTGGTTCATAAGTTCTGTAGGGTTAATAAAATAACCCTATAGGATTTATTATCAACCCCAATAGGGTTAATAAAACCCTACAGAGTAATCAAATTCTGCAAAGCATTTACCCTGAGAAACAATGCAGTGCAAATTAATATTCTTACTACAAGGTAATTAAAAAAACATCCTTGGTATCTGCTTTATCAGCTTGGAGAGTAATTATGGGGTTCTCAGTCTTCAAAAGTTTCTCAAAAGTGCAGTTTTAGTCCAAGTAATGAACTTCCCTGTAAGGCCTTGATTGCTCAGTTACAGATTGGATTATCTCACCACCCCTATCTTCTCATGCAACTGGAAACATCACCAGGACTAAGAAATGCTCTTCCAAACATTGCTTTTCACAGAATAAAGGGAAAATCCTGCTGCAGTTACAGTTACATTCTTCAACAAGGTCTGTGCTCACAGATCCAAACCACCTTTGTTCAAATAGTCCAGAAAGCTCCACAATTTTTCCTTCTCATGATTTCAGAATCTGTGCTTCAGTTGATTACTGTGCTAATCAACTTTAGTTATTTATTTAGTTATTATAAATTATTTAGTTATTTAACAGCTGGCTATAAGCATTTATTGATGGAATGTCAGGAAACAAAAATGCAAAGTAGGAAAAATCAAACTGCCTTTATATCCCAACTAGCAGAAACATCTTCTGAACTAAAGATTCCTCAACTTTGGGTCTGGGAGTTGTGGAGCAGGAGTGACAATGTAGACTCACAGACAAGAAATCCATCCTACAAACCCAGAGGAGATTTTGTCACCCTCACTCAGTTTTGGGGCAGCTTTGCTGCTGCTCATTCTGTTTGCATCCAGCACTGAACTCATCCCACAGCCCCAAACATCTGAGCTGAGTTACAGTTTGGAAATGAAGCTTCTGTTTGCTGCTCTGTCCTGGTGAAAGATTAATCGATAGATGAGCCATTAGTTAAAAACATTTGTTCTTTTCCAGCTGTTTAAAGATCATTCAAAGAGCATTCAACACTGACTTGTCCTCAAAAGAGAAATAAAAACGTGGGGTTTCCACTTCTGAAAGGATCAGGATGAAGCAGCAGCTCAGCACGTCCTGAAGCAAACATCTCTCTCTCTCTCCTGCAGTCTGAAACAATTCCAAGCTGTGCAATAATTCTGAAACCAGCACTGCACAAGAAGGGCTGCAGGCTCCTGGATGCTGAAAGCATCAAGGGCTGTGTGGGACACCTGCACTCCCAGGCTGTCACAGGAGCCATTGGAATAATTTCCCAGACTTTTTTTCCTGGCAGTGTGCTGTATCCATCTCACCCCCAGCCTGGCAGCACCAGCAGTAATTTGGCAGCACTCCTGTGGGAGTTTAGGAGTCATTTTTGTCCCCCCCAAACACTGCCTGAGCCATTCTGACACACATCAGCCTTCACTTCCAGCCTACCCCTGCCCCAACACTGGGAATCTTCTGTACAAGAATTTAACAAATGGATGTTTAAAACTATTTCCAGAGGTGGTGATGGTGGCCAGCAAGCTTTGCTTTAAAAAACCTCCAACAAAGCCAATTAGAGGTGAAACACCTGGACATCCATGGCAGACATGGTCTGGAACTGACTGGGAGTGACCCAGTAAACTGATAACAACCAGATTCTGAAAGGTTCCATTAAATAGGAATTGATTGCAAAAGTGAGAGTTGCCTGAGTTCAGCTCAGGTTGCTTATTGTAAATAAAGACAAGGATTCACATGCCACCAAGCTGCAAAGCAAATTCCTGAAGCAGTAAAGGGCAGGAGAACTTTTGCAAACACAGAGTACAAACTTTTCCCATGCAACACAAACCACCTCAAAATATGTGAGATGGAGTTCCAGCACCAGCAGATCCTCCTTTTTTGGACTCAGATTAGAGAAAAATGAAGGCAATTTTAAGTGGGAAAAGGACAAAAATATTGGCATTTTCATGAGAGTGTAGCTGGCCAATCCTTGAGCATATGCAGATAAATCCAGAATATTTGCTGTTTAGGGACTTGCTTTGGAAAGGTCTTACACAGTTACTGACTGATTGATATAAAATAATGTGTTCAGGTTAAAGGCAATTTATTGAGCCATAAAATCACCCTGCTGGCCCTGGCAGGGCTGGTTGCTCATGGCAGAAATGGTCCCTGCTCCCAGGGATGTATGGAACACATTCCCAGAGATTTCAAATGACTGACATGGCACCACTGCCTCTCCTGCTGGTAGCCAACATGTGCAAATCAAATACTGGAACACTAAGAAAACAAAACCTTCATTCTCCCCAGAATTATCTCTAAAATAATCTAAAAATATCTGATAAAAATATGTGTGCACACACTGATAAAAATATCAGTGTGTATGGCAAGGTACACATTGGGGATGAAATTAATTCTTTTCAAACATTATTTTATGTCAATCAATCAATAACTTTGCCTCTTTTTGGTAGCATTAGTGATACCTGTGAGCTTCAATCAGAGTTACAATTTGTGTTACCAAAGCTTCTTTCTCCCTCTCATATGTATTCTGAGGAATTACAATATTTTCTGTGTATAATAATATTGAATCAGGTTATTTTTCTCTCTTCATTGGTGAGAATCAAAGCTTTACCATAAGCAAATATGGCAGGTAAAGCTCTGAGACCACTGAACAATCCAGCATGTTTAGTTAGAAAAAGGCAGGGAAAGGGAGAGTGGCAATGCTGGGCAGACGGGACAGCTCTAAGTTATGGAGGAAGATTTTACACTTCTTGTACATTTGAGAGGTTTTGTGAGCAATATATATCAGCATCAACAGACCATATTTAATTTAGGACTCTATCCCAGGTATCTGTTCTGTCCTGTGCAGTGTTGCTTTAAGGGGGTTCATTAATTTTGGTCCCTTGGGACAAATTCTGTGCAGATTCCTCGTCTTTTTGGAGGTTGATTATTCCTTCTCTTTGCCTGCTGACTTTGTTCCCTCTCTGCAAGAAAAGTCAAGTGTCTCAGATGTCTAGTTCCCTATCTAAAGATTATTTCTGTCATATCTGTGTGCTCCTGAAACCAAAGTTCCACCCTGTTCTTGGCTTCCTTGGCAGCTCTGATGGAATTTCTTGCCATTATTCTCCTCCAATATACCATAATATATTGGGTTCAGCTTCTGTGCCCTCCAGGCACAAAGGCCAATGAAATATTGTGGTCACACCCTCTCTCCAGAGATTTTCTTGGACTCTTTGCATTATTTTACCATAACTTTACTTTAGGTGACTGCAGTGGGTGAGTTCTGCTCACAAACTTGAAGTTATTTTGCTTTCTGCTTGCTCACATTTCAATTCTTGGCCATTTCCAGATGCCTGACTTCAAGTGGAGGCAAATCTGAGCTGCAGTGGTGTTTGCTGGCCAGGCTGCACACAGATAATCCCCCTGGAGCAGCTCTCCCCAAGGATTCCAGTCCCCCTCTGGGATTTCCAGCTTCACTCTGCTCTCACTGAGCCCTCTGAACTCATTCCCCTCCCAGACTGGAGATGGGCACTGCTGAACATCTCATTGTCACATTTCCCCTGCCTTCTCCTACAGAATACAAATTTTAGCACTTGTGGTGACAGGGTGTTCATAAAAACCCTTCTTTCTTAATCCCACAGCAACCCCCTGAAGGAAATCACCAGTCCTCTGCTTGAGGAAATTTATTTATGGAAAACTCCTGGCTGAGCTTTGTTCTGACTGGGACAAAACCTGTGGCACCACCAGCACTGCACATATGGGTGGATGTGCATCATTTTGAAGGCCCTTAAATCCAAATTAACTTCTCTTTGTAAAAATCTGTCCTTTCACCAAAATGAGAGCACTTTCATGCACAGTATTCAGCTGTTTCTGCTCCAAGTGGTTTATTTCTAAGTGGTTTATCCCAATATTCAAATGAAAATCATCACTATTGCACCATTGATTAGTTAATGCAGGAGTTCTGGAAGCTTTTGTTATGTGACTGCAAAATAAATTAGGATCTATAAAATAGGAAACATTACATATCATAATATCATATGTTATATATCATAATATCATATGTTATATATCATAATATCATATAATATACATATCATGTATATCATAGGATATACAAAATAGGAGACATAGAAAGTGATATAGTTAATTAAATGAGGAGTTCTTAAAAATAGACAGGCATGTCTTTGTTAGGTGGTGGAAAATTGTAAGAGTTGCCACAGAGGAAATGAGAATGGATTCGTATTTTGCTGCAGCCAGCTAAGAAAGCAGAATAAAGGAGAAACATCACACCTGGAAGTAACCCCAGCCTGTCACCCCAGGGACAGGGACAGCCATTCCCACCTGGCCTGCAGAGCCCAGAGTTATTATTATTCTAAATTCAATTCTATTATTCTAAATTCTATTTTATTATTCTAAATCACTGGACCTGAAAAATTGACCTTTACAGCTCCAAACCCCCCTCATGTGGACTCTTCTGCACGTTCCTCAGACAAATTCTTTCAGTGTATAAACCCAAGACACCACAATGTCATGTTCCAATCATGCTTGAGTAGCCTGGGATCAGAACTGCTGCAAAAAAAAAAAGGAACAGGATTATTTGGATTCCTTTGGATATGTAAAACAGGGTTGGATGTCACAAAAGTGTTGCAATGATGCAAAATCCTTTTTCAATAAATTCATTTGAGGAAAAAAAAATATTTTACATATACACTTTTGAGAAAATAAAAGCCCTCTTGTCTCCACCCCCTAAACCCATCCCTTTTGGACAAGAAGAGTCTTTGAACTGAGTTTGCATAAACTCAAGGTCTCAGCAATTGTCACTGTGGGATTTTCCTTTTACCAAAATTCTGGGTGGGTTCTTCTAGGAATTTGAGACATTCATGGAGCAAGTTTTAAGCTCCTGCACCCCAAAGAGGGAAAAAGTTCTGATAGATAGATAGATAGATAGATAATAGATTGATTGATAGATAGATAGATAGATTTATAGATAGATAGATAGATAGATAGATAGATAGATAGATAGATAGATGATAGATAATAGATAGATGATAGATAGATAGATAGATTGATAGATAATAGATTGATTGATAGATAGATAGATAGATAGATGATAGATAACAGATAGATGACAGAAGTCTGAGTTAATCTTCCAGCAGAAGAGTGAGCACAAACAGCTGAATATTGTGTAGGAAAGTGCTTTCATTTTGGTGAAAAGCCAGATATTTCTGGAGAGAAGTTAGTTTAAGTGCCTTCAAAACAATACATATCCATATTCTGTGTCCATAGCTCAGCTACATTTCATACTGCCCACTCTGGCTATTTCAGAAAAACCCTTTTTGGATGCTTTTTATCTATATTTAGGATGCCATCCTCAATCCATGCTACAGCCACACACTCTCATTTAGCTCCCCCTCCTTGTGCCTTTCATTCCTTGTCCCTCCAAGAACATCTAAGAGCAGCTGGACTGAAGTGTCAGACACTAAAGAGACAGGTGGAAAGGAGTACCCAAAACTTACTCTTTGTATTTTACATTTAATTAAATGAAAGGGCTAAATTAGACCTTTAAAATATAACAGGAAAAAAAAGAGCTTCATGAGTCTTGATGATATCTTTTTAGTAGCTTACATCTTTTCCTGCCAACAGAGTTTTTGAAGTCTCATTTCAAGGTTTTTGTGGCAGAGCTGGTTGTGGTTATAAACTTGTGAGATAAGAATGAAACTTTCCTGATTTCTGCAGAGGAATGCTGCTTAGAAGAGCTGGAGATCACATTTCCATTCACAGAGCTCTGGTGTAGCCTGTCAAAAACCTGAAGTGAACTGGAAGCACAGAAACCCAGATTCTTCCTCAATATGCCTATATCTATTTACCTATTTATCTATTTGTAGATTTAAAACAAGAATGCACGTAAGGATTTATATATAACATATTTTCTTGTTATATGTCCGGCAGGATCTTAAATTTCTTAATTTATTCTTAATTATCTTAATTTCTTGAATTTCTTGTTCTTATGTCCAGCAGTATCTTAATTATCTTCCTAAATAATTATTTTTCACCATGCAGTTTCTGTTACTTAAGAGATACTGGAGGAAAAGACCTCATTTGTTCATCAATTTTTCTTCTCCTTTACCTCCTTCTTCTTAGGATTATAAAGTTTATTTGGGGAGTAAAAACCAACTTTCCTTTTTGAAGGAGCAGTAAAATGGATTATTTTTGCTGAGTAGAGTTGTCTGTCTTGTAACACTTGGACGGAGGATAATCTCACCATTTGTTTAAGTAGAGTAATATTATATTAAATATTAAATACTGTAATACAGAATGTCTTATTTAATAATAACAACTTGTAACAATGAGAGTAATTCTTCACTCAACATTTTCCCTCAGTTATTGCATTAGAAATAACTCAGAGTCTAAAAAGGACACTACTTTTAGGGAATATATTAATTTCAGTATATCAATATATAAATTATAGATTAATATATTTATATATTAATATATTAAGATGAAATATTATTATATTATAGTAGAATATTTTAATATATATATTTTATATTAATATATTATTTTTCATGAATTCCAAGGATTTGGTTAATCCAGATTCCATCCATATCTCTGCCTTGGAATGGGCCCTGCAGTGACTGCTCAGTTCCTTGTGTCTTCTCTCCCTTCAGATTTCATTGGTTTTGTCACTGTGGTGCAGTGAAATCATCTCATGGCAGGGAATTTCCTCAGAGTAAGGAAATGTACCTGTAATAAAAGTACTTCCTCATGATCATAAAAATATCTAACACACAAAGTGATGTTTATTTAATTAGTATTAATTAGTGTAGCTAATTCCAGAAGGAAATCACCCAGGTTAACGCCTCTCTTTCTGTCCTTACTGCGTATAAACCCTTCTGTATTGTACCAACCCTGACTGTATAAACACAAATATACCAACTGATAAACTAAATATATGCTGTGTTTTACCCAGTTAAAATGATCTCCTACTGATTTACAAATGGTTGGGAGAGGATCATTATTATTCAGCAAAGAAGGATTAATATATTCTTAACACATTTCAGGGGAGGGCCCAAGGGCTGAGCGTTGTCCCCCTATACCTCAAATTCTTTTCCTTCCAGCTCAGTCACCTGAGACAACCTCCAGCTGCAAAGTGAGGATAAAAAATGACATTTTTATCAAAGTTGAGTCCACAGAGAAGCTACATCCTCCTACTGAAATGTTAAAGTCTGTATTTTTAGTGCAGAACGAATCCAAGACATTCGGAATTACTGGCGCTGAAACGTGGAATCCGTGCCTATGTATTCCATAGATGCAAATTCCTCATAAGGAAGCAATAACAGCTAAAATGACATTATTACTGAACAACCAGAGGCTGTTCTCACTCGCACAGAGAGGCCAAGCCAGCCCTGGAATGCTCCAAACCATGTCCTGCAAGAAGTGCAGAGTCGGAGGAATCCAGCAGGGAGGAGAGGGAGATGCCCAGGAATGCTGCAGCAGGAAGTGCTTGTGGTTAAAAACAGGAGCAGCCACATGAATCAGAGGGCTGAGGAGACAGCCAGACGACACTGATGGCAAAAAAAAATATCAATGCACAGAAAATAAAAATCAAAAGGAGCCCAAGAAGAATTAAAAGGCACCAAAAGATCTCTGCGCGTTTGGTTTCAGCAGAATGGAAGGGCAAAACCCAAATAGCTCAAAGTTTAGACAATTAAACTTCCTTACTGTTAAAAATAAAAATCAATCTCAGTTTTTCCTCCTTTGCCACCTGGAAGTTTTGTCTTAAACACACACAACACAAAAATGCTTCTCATTTTCACCTACACACCCACTGAAAGGTCTCTGCATGACAAACCCCAGGACGTTGCACTTTCAACCTTGCACAACTCCATGGAGACCCCTGGAGCTCTCAGGGATTATCCATAACCTTCCTCTCATGTGCTAACAAGTACAATTTCATAAAAAATATGGAAATGCACAATGTTTCAACATGGGACATGTGGGGAAAGCAGTTTTGATTATCCCACACTGGGTAGGCAAGAAAAGATTTCCTGCACATGAACCATGTTATGGCACTGAGAAAATAATTTTCTCAGCCCTTTCCTTCAGAATTGAACAGACTCCTTAATGAGAAATAATTTTTTTTTTATTTTTAGGAAGTAATGATGCAAAGGAGAGCATCTCAAAACAAAGCAACACCATCCTAATTTGTCCCTTTCAGCAGGGTAGAGCACTCCCAACCCACAGCCCTTTCCCCTGGAGGGAGATCAGAGACTGCAGACACACAGTGAATTTTGGGCTTGCTCACATCTGCAGATGATTAAAGAGATGCTGCCACTTTCCACGCGAAATGAGCAATTTAAAAGGATAAATTAATGCTTGTACTGAAAGGAATTCTTTCCTCCCAACAAATCCAAAATGCTCCTCAAGAAGGGTTTAATGGAGGGAGCATCCTGCTGGAGCCTGGAAGCTGCAGGCATCTGCAGCTTTAATAATAATTAACACGTTGATTTTAATAATAATTTAGCACCTTGATGATTCCATCCAGTTTGCTCAGCTAAATAGTGAGGAAATGGGAATTGTTCAGGGTTAGGTGAGACTGACCTCCACCTGGAAGTGTTTCAGCCTGGGTTTCCTATTCCTTTTCTTTAACTATAATGTTAAATATGATAAAAATGAGGCCAATCTAGTAAAAAATGGGAGTTTTGAAGGGGGAACAGGTAATTTGGATGTCACAAAACTTTGCTCTGCTCTGGCTTTGCCAGTGTCTGTCCACAAGCACAGAAATGCAAATCATCTCCTACCTCAGCACAAACAAGAAGAATGAGAAGTCTAATCTGAGGGATTATTTTCAGCCTATAATCCCATTCTTATCTGAAATAGATTTGTGTATTGAAGCTGCTTTGGAGTTTCTCCCCAGCTTTCACCAGTGGAGGCCTGTTCAAAACTCAGGCTGCTCTAACCAGGAGCTGCAGCAGTGGCCATCCAAAACAGAGCAAAAATGGAGCTCTCACTGGTTTTGGGGGATAAAATCCCCAGAGGAATTATGACCATGCTCCATATTCTTAGAACCACAATAAAACAATGAATTTTCCTATGTCTCTGGCTTTTTGTTGTCTTTAACTTTGCCTGTATAGGGAAACATATGCAATTTTTAGGTGGTTTTAATTATTATTAGACATCTAATCTAGAAGATAAGAAAATGAATAGAAAAGAATTTGCTTTTGTTCTTCTGATGGTGCTTCCTGATCAAATAACTAAATTGAAGAGCAAGGAGGAAATGGGTAGGTTGTGTTAGTTTGCCAAACCAAATTCTGCTCAGCTGAAGTCCAAGCTGTGTTCTGATGAGTTTATCTTGGTGGCATCAAGCAATTCAGTCAAATTTTAATTTTTCCAAAGAGTCCTGGTGTATTTTAAACATCACACACAAGAGAGATGCCTCAAACAAGGAGTGGGAAAAGAATCCATTTCTTCTGTTGTAAAATCTCCTACTCTCCTTGATTAAAGAACAGGAAATTAATTAAGAAGTAACTGATTTCTACAGGTTAGCACAACTAATGGCACGCTCTGTTAAACCCCAGAAAAGTGAATATAAGATTCTTCTTCTCATTTCATGCATGAAATCAATGTTTTCATCTTGCCTGGCACAGGCTTTCAGGGGCTTATTTCAAGTCTATTTATTAGATCAACAATTCTGTAATCAACAGTCGTGTCCCTTTCCTCTGCTCACTGATTGTAATGATGGGTATTTTGTCAAATTTTATGGGATTCGAGTCTTCCAGAGATTTTGATGGACATCTTTTGTCAAAACTGAGTGGTAACATCAATCAGGTTTCCACATTCTTGGGAATTCAGATTTCCATCACAGACAGCCCACTTACTTTTGTTTTCAGGAGCTCAGCTGGTGTTCTTATGGCAAAATCTTTCAAATCTACTCACACCTGAAGTGTCAAAACAACACCAAAACCTATCAATACAATTTTCATTTTTCCTTGTAAAATTGGGCATCTGCTCATGTGCATTTAAATCCTTTTCTCTCTCTCTTTCTCTTCCAGTGATCCGAGCAAAAATCTCCAGTGAAAAGGTGGTTCCTGCCAGTGATGATCCCCTTGATAGCCACAAAATGATCCGGTATGAAATCAAACAAATAAAGGTACATGGAACCACTCAGCTTTTTTGTAGTTCAATGCTGATAACCTCTGCATATTTCAGCCCAAAATAATTTACCCCAAAACGCTGGGAAAGCTGGAAAAGTCTCCAGCTGCCCCCACAGCTTGACCCAGATGAGTAAATCACAGGAGGGATTAAAAAAAAAAAAAGGGAAAGAAAAAAAGGAAAATTTTAATGAATCCTTAAATGTTAAGGATATATTCAAATGTTTCCTTACAGAAATAAATACATCAATGCCAGAGAATTCCCTTTTCTCCCACTGGCACTTCAATGTTCTGCTGCTCCTCTGCAGCACCTCAGGAGCTTGAGAGATATTCAGGTTTTTTGCTAAATAATGATATTCAGGAGGGTTTTTTTGATATTCAGGAGATTTTTGTTAAATAATTATATTTTTGATCAAGAATTTTGCTAAATAATGATATTCAAGATGGTTAATTTTGATATTCAGGAGGTTTTTGCTAAATAATGAAATTTTGATGAAGAATTTTGCTAAATAATGACATTCAGGAGGGTTTTTTTGCTATTCAGGAGGTTTTTGCTAAATAAGTATATTCAGGAGGGTTTTTTTTTTGGATCTTCAGGAGATTTTTGTTAAATAATGTTATTCTGGTGAAGAATTTTGCTAAATAATGATATTCAGGAGGGGTTTATTTTAATATTCAGGAAATTTTTGTTAAATATTGATATTTTTGATCAAGAATTTTGCTAAATAATGATATTCAGCAGGTTTTTTTTTATATTCAGGAAATTTTTGTTAAATAATGATATTTTTGATCAAGAATTTTGCTAAATAATGATATTCAGGAGGGTTTTTTTAATATTCAGGAGGTTTTGGCTAAATAATGATATTTTGATGAAGAATTTTGCTAAATATTGATACTCAGGAGGGTGGTTTTTTGATATTCAGGAGGTTTTTGCTAAATAATGATATTCAGGAGGGGTTTATTTTGATATTCAGGAGGTTTTTGCTTAATAATGATGTTTTGAGGAATAATTTTGCTAAGTAATGATATTCAGGAGGGGTTTTTTTTAATATGCTGGAGTTTTTTGCTAAATAATGATATTTTGATGAAGAATTTTGTTATTTGTGATTTTGAAGGCACCAAAAATGGGTTTCATTCTGGGAGTGGTGTCATCACACCTGGGCTTGGAGGATTCCTGATCACCTGTGCCCTGAGAGTGGCAGCTGTGCATGACCCAAACTTTGCAGAGAGAGGGGAGCATTCCCAGCTGGGGGAGCAAAGCCTTTGTTCAGTGGATATTTGCAGGGCCAGGAGTCCTTCCCTCCTACTCACACAAACCAAAAACCATTTGTATGGATGTTGCTGGGGAAGCAAACACCCAAAGACAAAGATTCAGAACCTCACAGGGTTTCCTCACTCTGTTCAGCTCCAATAAGGAAATATATTCATTAACACAATTTAAGAAGACACCCTTGAGCCCATGGAAGTCACCACAAACTCTCACTGGTGCTAAAATGATCATGATGATGGTCATTAAAATGATCATTTACCTTTTTCTGGAACACACAAGAAATAGGTAATCTCTCTAAATTAAAATCTGTGAGTGTGCACAGGTGAGGTGGGTTGGTTTTCAAGGTACTTTCATCTCTCATTTTTCGCTGAATATTATTTTATAATTTTTGCACTTTTCCATTTACTGGGAAGACTTAGGAAGGTCGTTATGCATGGCTACATGATCTCAAAAAAAATATTCAGTCATTCAAGTTGTATCTACTGATAGAAACCCCTCACAGGAGCTTGAGTAGGAAGAATCTTTGTTAAACAAGATACCTCAAAGTATTCACAGGGATGGTTATCCCACATGACTCCTGGTAAGGTTTTACAGCAATTAAGTCAATCTCTACCTTGCTAAAACAAACCCCAAAGCTGTCACCATCTGCCACTTCCCATCTTCTTAAATGTTAAGGATATATTCAAATGTTTCCTTACAGAAATAAATACATCAATGCCAGAGAATTCCCTTTCCTCCCACTGGCACTTCAATGTTCTGCTGCTCCTCTGCAGCACCTCAGGAGCTTGAGAGAAATGCAAATCATCTCCTACCTCAGCACAAACAAGAAGAATGAGAAATCTAATCTGAGGGATTATTTTCAGCCTATAATCCCATTCTTATCCCACTGAAATCTCTGAAATAGATTTGTGTATTGAAGCTGCTTTGGAGTTTCTCTCTTATTTTCGCCAGTGGAGGCCTGTTCCAAACCCAGGCAGCAGGAAAAGGAGTTTATTTAATTCCAAGTCAGCCAGACCTGGACAAAGCAGAGATGTGTTTTTTAAGAAAGATGCTCTACATCATCACGCACAATACTCTTCTCCTGACCCAGAGATGGGGAAACTGGGGGACATTTTAAAAACTTTTATTCAATTTAGATAACAACAGAAGGGTTGTGATAAGGCCCACCCCTCAAATCCTTCCTCCTGACCAGAGAGAGCTCAGGACCAAACCTTCCCCTGCCCCAGGACCCAGCTCCCTGCTCCAGGCTGGGAGGGATTTGGGGAAGGGAGGGATTTTGGGAAAGGAAGGATTTTGGTGGAAAACCAGGAGCTTTGTGACCTGCCCACCCTCTGTGCACCCAGTGTGGCACGAAAATAAACCCAGCAAGGCAACAGTGCCTGATAAACCCCACAGGAGTGACAAGGAGGGGTAACCTGTGACATCCAAGGGATGTAACTGAGGTGAAAATTAAACATGCTGAACAATTAGTCAGTTTGCTGAGCAGCTGAGCTCAGAGCAATAGCTTGAGCACACCATGTCTCACCTCAGGAGGCAGCATTTTAGAGAATTTAACTCCACAGTGCATGTGAAAGGTGAGGATACCCTCTGTTCACCATTCCAGTCTTCTCTCAAAGGCTGCTGCTGCTTTCTCCTGGTGCCCTGCAGTCCCAAAAGCTGCAGGGTCCTTTGGATGTTCAATGACCCTGAGCACAGGGTTGTGGGTAACCCAGAATTCACAGAATTCACAGAATGACCAAGTTTGTAGAGACCTTCAAGGTCATTGAGTCCAACCCAGCCCCAAAACCTCAGCTAAACCCTGGCACCCAGTGCCACATCCAGGCTTTGTTAAACACACCCAGGGATGGGGACTCCATCCATTCCAGGCCATTCCAGAACTTTATCACCTTTCTGTAAAACAC
>JAWWEY010000029.1:18643500-18669628 GCA_035582745.1 Loriotus luctuosus | reverse complement strand
TCCCAGCCCCTCTCCAGCCTCGCTGTCCCCTCTGGATGTGCTCAGTGTCCCAAGGTCCTTCCCAAACTGAGGGGCCACAACTGGACACAGCACTCGAGGTGTTCTGCATGCCCAGGGTGGGGACAGGCAGAAAATTTATTTTATGTAACACAGCAGAGAAGAACAGAGCCCCAAATCATCTCTTTTGAGCTGTAAAATGCATCAACAATTAGCACCAAAATTCACGAAAATTATCACCTCAGTGTGAGTTTTGGGGAGGGCTTTTAGACCACTCAGATGTTCACAGTTTCCTCATCAATTGTCCCCTCTTGGAAAGGGAGCACAGAGCCCTTGGAGGTTTGATTTGACTGTAACATTCAGCACAATGCTCCTGTTTCTCTGCTCTGTTGCTCTGTTGAGCTGTTCCATTAACAAGATGGCTTAAATTCTCTTTCTCTCATTTTAAATCCAGTGCATTAGGCTTAGCATTAAAATATTTCTATTCTAGACAGAAATATTAGAGATAATTTTGATATTCATTTTCAGAAATAAAAAAAAATAACAGTGGGGCTTTCATTTTATATCAATGGGTCAGCATGTCAAGAAGCCATAAATGTTTTAAATTACTGTTCTTTTCTTGCAATATTTACAGCATTATATTAAAGAGAGAAGATAATACGTGATATATATGCATTAATTTGTAATTTTATGAATATTTCTTCATAATATTTTTGTAACTGAATTGATCATCACACTCATTCTAAAATCTTCAAGCAAAGCCATGTGCTGGTGCTGGTCCCACCCCTCAGGAGGACAGGAATAGTGTCCACACAGACTTTAGGAGCAGGGTCACATCTCTCTATCCCCCAAATCCTCACCCTGTTTCCCTATTCCAATAAAGTCCCATGAGGGCCACACATCAATGCAGAACCAAATCCAAGCACCTTATCCCTCTGCAGAGAAATGTCCATGCTTTTAGGGAAGGGAGAATATGATTGAGAAGATTAAATATGATTTACTGAGTTAAACACAAGATTATAATCTTCAGAATTTCTCTTTCTGCAGAGAAATATCCACGCTTTTAGAGAAGAGAGAATATGATTGAGAAGATTAAATATGATTTACTGAGTTAAACACAAAATTATAATATTTAGAATTGCTGTAACAATTATATAGGTCAAAACCAGAGATAAATCAGAGAATAATTTAAAAAAAACCCAACCAAACAACCAAAAAAACTGCAACAAAGCAGACATAAAACTCATTTAAATATTAACTAAATCCCCATTATGCATTGCTATGGATATTTAGGGGTTTTATAGCTAAATCAAGGTGTACTGTCTGCACAAAGCCTCCAAAGTTAGACCAAAGCTGAGATGTCCATGGAAAATCTGTTCCCTACAAGGCCCTGAGGGTTTCTGAACGTGGAGAGAGCTTGGGGCAAAGTTCACCTGCAGAGCTCATGTGGTGGCCCTGTGCAGACACATTTCCCTCTTCATTTTGCACATTTTCTGTGCTTCCCGCTGCTGCTTTGGCCAGGGTGCCAGTTTGGTTTGTGTTTTGGTCTGTCTGGGCCTGTTTGTTTTATTCTCCAGAGCATTTCCAATCCCAGCTCATATTTTTGGATCGGCCGCGCGGTGACAGCAGCGTTGGCGTCCTTCCCCCCTCCATAAATAAAGCCTCAGAAAAACCAACATATGACAGAGTATTTTCTAGTGGCCTGTGCTATTTCAATCCCCTGGGAGGGCCCGAGGAACACAAACACATTTTCCAGGGCCAGCAGCTGCAACTGGGAGAGCTGTGAGGCCCTGCCATTGTCCCCAGCTGTCAGCATGTGGCATGATGTCACCGGGCTGTGGTGGCACACGAGGTGATGACAGCACCTTGGACACTGCCCAGCTTGTTTGCATCTTTTAATGCCTCATTTCTGATCTCTTTTCGGGGTTGAAACTGCTGGTTAAGGGGCAGCCAGCCTGAAAAGGGTTTTGGTCCCAAATCTCTCCATTTTGGGGCTTGCAGGGTGGGAATCCTGAGGGGTGCGTGAAGTTTTCCAGCAGTTATTTGAGAAGGTCCCATGCAGCTGCATTTCTCTTCACAGAGAAAAGCAAAAATAGTCCCAAAAATATTTCTGGGAATGGCAGCTGTGAACCTCAGAGAAAGAAAAAACAGTTCTTATCTCATTTGCTGCTCATGTAGTTGTTTAAAACAACTTTTTACTCCTGCCTTGTTTTAAAACAAGTGGAATGCATTGTGGAAGACTGTTTACCTGGAAAGAATCAATAAGAAGGTTCTAGTGTGAGTGTTTTGATTCACTGACCAATTAAATCCAAGTGTGTGTGTCAGGACTGTTGGCTGACTGTCACAAAATTCTAAACAATTGAGTGCTTGTTTCGATTCAGTGTAATATAGTATAAAATAATTTAGTATTATAGTATAAAATAATAATATAGCATAATAAAGTAATTAATTAAGCTTCTAATAAGATAGAGTCCTTCTCATCTTTCTCCCCTCATCAGGGTTGCCCAGCATTTCTGATGGTCCCACTGGTGAGAATTTGGGATATGGAGAATCCATATCTGCTTTGGTGACCAAATATGAAAACAAAGCTCAGGAAATGCTCAGTTCCTCAGCACGTTTGGCGTCCCAGGAGACCCCAACAACTCCAGTGGCCGAGAGAAAATTCCCCAGAGGAATCCACTGAGAAATATTTGCATTTTTGGTCAGGGTGATTGCTGTCTCTGCATTGCTCCTTGAATGGAATATGCCACTAGACTATAAACTGAAGAGAAAGTTTCAACAACCCATGAAATATGCTGAGAAAGCACATTTTAAAAGCTGTAATTTAAAAAATCAAGACCTACTTAATTCCCTCCTAAAACTCTTGGATGAATTTCATTAAGTGTAGAGAAAAAGTCCAGTTCTTGGTGTTTTCTCACATTAATTCAGACTTTGGAGCCTTCCTTAGAGAGACTCACCCTGTATCTCTTCCAGCTCTTTTTTACAGCTGTTTTTTCATGCTTGTTTTCCACTGCTGACTCTGTTTCTGATCATTTTCAGATGTTTAAAGGCTTTGAAAAGCTCAAGGATGTCCAGTATGTCTACACCCCTTTTGATTCATCACTCTGTGGAGTGAAACTAGAAGCCAACAACAAAAAGCAGTACCTTCTAACAGGTAAAATGGAGCAAATCAGTGTTCCTGGGGATTCAGGAGTGGCTGCTTGGAGTGAATTTGCTGAAATATGCAAAGGAATGCATTTATGTGCTAAATACCAACACAACAGGATGTAAAAATTGTGTTCAGCTGTAGTTATAGTGTGACCTTATGTGTTTTCCACCCTTCCTGCAGCACTCTTAGAGCAGTTCCAAAGCAAGGGAAGGCCAATAATCAGTAAATAGAATGAATTTTGATTCAGTATTTGCCATTATTATTTGATTAAAACCAACAGCATTGATTTTCCCAGGAATGCAAAGGTGTATAATGAGAAAACACCCGCCTGTGTGTCTGCAGGCCTGGGGTTCCAAGTAACTACAGATTTTTCTAGACACTCCTAAAATCCAGTTTAACTGCATTTGCATCCACCCCTTGCTGGCAGACTATCAACATCTTTAGGAAAAATATCCTTCTTTAATCTTCTACATCCATCCAGCATGCAATTAGGAGAACATTCTCTCTGTTCTAATTAAATTAATTTAAAAAAAATTAGAGTATGACTAATTTGGTGCAATTAGTTAAAAGCTCAAGGTGTCCTTATGCTTCTAATATTTGGAAAACAATTTTATTGCTTTGATTTTTTTGTGTTTTCCATGCTGCAGGCCAAATTTTAAGTGATGGCAAAGTGCTGATCCACTTGTGCAACTACATTGAGCCGTGGGATGATTTATCCTTGTCTCAGAAAAAGAGCCTGAACCAGAGGTACCAGATGGGCTGTGGCTGCAAGGTGAGTGCAGAGCAGAGAAATGGAAATAAACAGTGTTTATTCACATTTTTGAGAATAAACCTCAGCTCAGGGGAAGCTGCAAGTCAGACAGTAATTTCAGAGCAGATAAATGTAAATTAATCATGGTTAATCACATTTTTGAGAATAAACACCAGTTCAGAGGAAGCTGCAAGGTGAGTGCAGAGCAGATAAATGTAAATAAACACTTAATTACCATTTTTGAAGATAAAGCCCAGGTCAAAAGGAAGCTTCAAGCTGAGTGCAGAGCAGATAAATGTAAATAAACACTATTTTTGAGAATAAACCCCCGTTTAGAGGAAGCTGAAAGGTGAGTGCAGAGCAGATAGATGTAAATAAGCACAGTTTATTCAAATTTTCAAGAATAAACCCTAGCAAAAGGAAGCTGCAAGGTGAGTGCAGAGGAGATAGATCTGAATAAACAATTTTTTTGAGAATAAACCTCGGTTCAGAGGAAGCTGCAAGGTGAGTGCAGGGCAGATAGATGAAAATTAACACAGTTTATTCCCATTTTTGGGAATAAAGCCCAGGTCAGATGAAGCTGCAAGGTGAGTGCAGAGCAGATAACTGTAAATAAGCACCGTTAATTCCCATTTTTGAGAATAAAGTCCAGTGCAAGGGAGGCTGCAACGTGTGTGCAGAGCAGATAGATGTAAATAAACACTATTTTTGAGAATAAACCCCTGTTCAGAGGAAGCTGCAAGGTGAGTGCAGAGCAGATAGATGTAAATATACTCCATTTATTCACATTTTTGAGAATAAACCTCAGTTCAAAGGAAGCTGCAAGGTGAGTGCAGAGCAGATAGATGTAAATAAACACAGTTTATTCACATTTTCAAGAATAAACCCTAGCAAAAGGAAGCTGCAAAGTGAGTGCAGAGCAGATAGATAGATAGCAGATAGCAGATAGATATAAAAATATCAGATTTTTTAGAATAAAGCCCAGTTTAGAGGAAGCTGCAAGGTGAGTGCAGAGCAGATAGATGAAAATTAACACAGTTTATTCCCATTTTTGGGAATAAACCCCAGTTCAGAGGAAGCTGCAAGATGAGTGCAGAGCAGATAGACGTAAACCAGCACTGTTAATTCCCATTTTTGGGAATAAACCTCGGTTCAGAGGAAGCTGCAAGGTGCATGCAGAGCAGATAGATGCAAACAAGCGCGGTTAATTCCCACTTTTGGGAGCACCCCCAGTCCCGGGAGGGTGCTGAAGGCCAGGTGTCTCCCCAGATCACCACGTGCTACTCGGTGCCCTGCTCCATCACGGCGCCCAACGAGTGCCTGTGGACGGACTGGCTGCTGGAGCGGCGGCTGCAGGGCCACCAGGCGCGCCACTACGCCTGCATCCGCCGCAGCGACGGCACCTGCAGCTGGTACCGGGGCGGGCCGCCCCCCGAGAAGGAGTTCATGGACATCAGCGAGCCCTGAGCGCCCAACGTTCCCCTCAGCACCGCCCTGGGAGGCTCCTTCCATCCCAGCAGCCTAGAAACGAGCGCCGCGTCCCCACAGGGCCCGCGGGGCTGGCACCGCCGCAGGACGAGGGACAAACCTCCTGCAGGCACCTGCTCTGCTCTGTTATGCTTTGCACAGAGGGCTGGCAGCGTCCTCCAAGGCACAACAAATCCCCTTCTTGCCAACGTGAATGTACGAGAATTTTTGCCAGAATTTTGCCGATACGAATACTCAAGAACAAATTTTGTTAGAATTTTGCCAATATGAATGTTCAAGAACAAATTTTGTGAGAATTTTTTCAAGTTTGCCAATATGAATGTTCAAGAAAAAAAATTTTGCCAATATGAATATTCAAGAACAAATTTTGCCAGAATTTTGCCAATATGAATGTTCAAGAAAAAATTTTGCCAGAATTTTGCCAATTTCGCCAATACGAGTACTCAAGAACAAATTTTGCCAGAATTTTGCCAACATGAATGTTCAAGAACAAATTTTGCCAGAATTTTGCCGATTTTGCCAATATGAATGCTCAAGAACAAATTTTGCCAGAATTTTCCCAATACGAATACTCAAGAACAAATTTTGCCAGAATTTTGCCCATATGAATGCTCAAGAACAAATTTTGTGATAATTTTGTCAATTTTTCCAATATGAATGTTCAAGAATAAATTTTGCCAATTTTGCCAATATCAATGTACAAGAACAAATTTTGCCAGAATTTTGCCCCCTCTTTTGATCACCTGCAGGTTAAGACCTCCCCGTGTTTTATTCCAAATCTTTCGGATGAACTACAGAATATTTTATAGAACTATTTTTTGTTTTCTGTATGAAAGTCTTGGATACAAAAGAATTATTGTACAGTGTATATGTAAAGTATTATAACAATGTGCTATTAAAAAAAAGATTCACAAATATTTCCTTATGTGTTGAATCGAGTTGAACACTTCTGTGATTAAAACAATCTGTGCTCCACATTTTGTACTTTCCTTATGTCACAGCCTCCTTTATCCACAGAGTTTTAACTTCCATTGATAACTAAATTAAGAAACAGCCTTGATAATCAAAACCCTCTCCCAGGTCAGCATTCCTATGGACTAACCACACCTTGCTGAAGAAAAAGCCAGATTTTTAGTCCATGGGTTAAAGCATTAATCCATGGATTTAAGCTTTCCATGGAACAAATTCCAAGCCCAAATCATGACAGACTAAAACTACTCAGAGCTACAAAAAACATGTCCATCCTCAGGGCAGCTGCAGCTCTTAAAACCTCCCTAAATATCTGAGCAGTACTTGTACCCCAGCATTGTTAAAACTTTAGACACTCACCTGAAAATGCATGCAATAAATATTGCATAACTCACACTGCAATGATTTCTGGAAGCTCTCAGATGTTTCACCCTGTTTAATAGGATTTCAATGTTTTTCATTCATGAACATCCACCATTCCCTGTCAGTGAATTTGGCTACTTGTGAACTCAAACTAGAGAAGGGTTACAGCACATTTTGCCTATAAGTTTTTTGGTGTCATAACTTTCCTGATTTGATGACTGGAGTTAGTAACTAATCCTTCACACACGTATTGAAGTTTATAAAAGTAGTTCAATTCACAGTGATGAAACTTAGGGAAGTGTAAATGCCAAAGTCCAGACTATTTGTGCCCCAGAAAAAAGGGGCAGAGCCCTCAGGCAGGATGGGAATCTCCAGTAGTTGCCTTTTCTGACAGATTTTACTATCTAAAGGACAGGTTTGGAAATGCTCTCCTAAAAAATATTTACTTCTTCTGTGAATAAGTTTACACATTTCCAGTGAAATGCAAATGGTGCAAGGCCAACAGGAAAATGTGTCACTATCCTTTGAGGAATAAGTATCCCTTAATACATAAAAGCCAATGTTTCACTTTTAATTTACTATAAATCAGTCTGGCTCTTTTCATTTACAAACCTAAATTAAAACCATGTCTATGTGCTGCCAAATGCAAAGCCCAGTTTGTTTTCTGCTCAAGACAAACCAAAAATTTCCTAGGCACTAACAATTTGGACCACAGACTTATATAAATCAAACAAAAAGAATAAAAAGCTACATTTCTTCCAAAAAAGAATTGATATTGCAGTGACAGTATTGGCAGAGCTATTTACTGACAGTGCTGTGCATTTATATTATTTATTTCCAGAAAGATTCAAAGCCAGGCTTTATTTCCTTGTGTCAGACCAAACCAATACCTAGAGAAACCCACAGAGCTTAATAACCACAAAGGTTATTCAGTGGTTAATATTCAATGATTAAGATTCAGTGGTTAATATTCAATACCAGTCCTGTAGCATTTGTCTCCAAATCCATTTTGATGGGATGGTGCCTTTTGGATCGCAGCAAACAGGTATTTTCTGCTTTTTAGCTCCCCAGAGCTCTGGTCCAGTTTCAGTTTTACAGTAATTAGACCTGAACCCTCAACTCACCCAGCCCAGATTGCCTTCTCTGGGCACCTTGCACAAAGAAATGATTTTTTTTATATTTATGGACACACTGTAATACAAATGATTGCGTGCCACAATTAGTTTTTAAAAATTTCCTACTTTTCCTGCTATAAAATATCCCTCATGAGGTGTTTCACAATTTCTACTTTAATTTCTGGCTGAGCTGAAATCTGCCCAAACTCCCCACAATGGATGGTACAAAGATTTGGTTTTTCCCCTCATATCAATAAATGTGGCAAGGAAAGCTTTACAAAACTCACCTCAGAATGAGATTTTATTTTCCCTGAGGAAGACTCTCAAAAGCCTTGACTACAATATGGCATTCTGAATATGTTATTTTACTATCAGGATTTTTACTGTAGTGGCATTGATACCTTATCAACAGCAGATTCTTTTTACCAAGTTTTCTTTTTACTTCTTGAAACTGTGTTACATGAGAGGGTGGAGCAGAAACACAGCCTGGCACAGCATTTTAATTTAATTTGAAAATGGCTCACGTGACTTTTGGTGAGAGTAGGGAAAAGAAGAGAGAAGGGAGTCTGTCTAGGTGAACAGGGAAAAAAAATCACCACCTGGAATATTGCTGGTGTTTCCTCAGCGTTCCAGATAGGTTTTAATTAAATTGTTCAGCAATTATGTCGGAAAAGCCGTGTGGTTTTTGCAGAGAAGAGAGGAGGTGGGAAGGCAGTGAAATAAAGGGAACTAATTACTGAGGGAAAGGCTGTAGGTATGACTCAGCCTGCAATGAGTTCAAAAGCCTCACAGCGTTTTCTGTGATCAGTCTGGGATGAATGTTTCTGTTTCAAAAAGTGTTTCATTAAAGCAGCTCTGTTTTTACACAAAAGAATGGAATCTTTGTTTATTTACCTCGCATTGCCTAAAGCCTCGGCACAAACCAGCAGAGGATGAAAGGAGCACCTCTGGCACGCTCAGCTGACCCTCAGTTCCCAGAGATTTGGGGCTTTTCCCTCTCCCCACGTCCCCCCTGAGCTGGTTTGCACTGGAGTGGGGGACAGCTCCAGGTTCCCGTTTGGAGAACAAAAAGGGAAGGAAAAAAAGCAGGAGGAACACCAAGAAAAATATTTAAAACTATAATTGCCAAATTCTGCATCGACAAATGCCAGCGAGGCCAGCTGTTGATAAAATGATGAGAACCCAAAACAAAATAACATGATATGGTTTCAGTGCAGCATCAGAAGACTCTGATTTCCAGATCATCTTACAACCCACTCCAGAAATTCAAACAAAATGTTGTCTTGTACCACACTGCCTGTTTCCCAAGCCACAAAGTTCCAGATGCTTTCTTTGGGAGGAATAAAACCAAACAAATGAGTGTCATCACAGGCAGCTCTTGCAGCAGATCTCAGTGGCAATGCAATACCCAAATGGATTCGTTTTCTCTACATTAACATTCATTACCATAGAAATATGTAAAAAAAAAATTACTTGGCTGTGGAGAACGACATTCAAAAGTCCAAAAAAAAGAGAAATAACTTATAAGTTCTGACTTTAATGAGCAATGTAGAGGAATGGAGACAGGGAAAACCACTTACAGGGTTGCTACATTCAGAAAAATATGCCATATAAACTTATAAGTCTGAACAATTAGTTCTTGCCCCAAAATGAAATGTTCTTTGTTTCTATGGACTGCAGTTTAGCAATGTACCCAAAAGTTCTGCTGTTTTCAATACAATTACAGCCAATCTCAAGTTTGAAGGATCCCTCAGGGGTCACTGTGTCCCACTCCCTGCTCCTCACTGCTGCCTAAAACTGAACCACACTCTAAAACCATCACCCAGGTGCTCCTTGGACTCTGTCAGCCTCATCTGTGTTATTTTCTGTCTGTGGAGCCCTGGCAATCAGTGTCAGCCCAGGTACCTGAGGATCACAAGTCACAACCAGCCTGGTTTTGGCTGAGTTCAAAGCTCTGCAGTGCCCAGTGCATCACTTCCAAAGACAGCACACACTGTGAGTGCACCAGGGAGGAAAACATTGGGGGAAAACCAACCATGGGAGTGACTCCTGCACTTCCAGAGCTGTTCAGTGTATTTTTAAGCATTTAATCTCTCTCAGATCTGCAGCTGGGCAGCTGAAAAGTGACCCCTGTGCCATGTGAGTACCCTCCAGCTCACCATCACAGTGATTTCAAGTGTTCACCCCATCCCATCCCCTCCCAAAGCTGCCAAAAAGGCTTTTGGAACATGCAGTGAATGGGAGAAGGGGATTGTGCCCCCAGTCCCTGCTTTGGAGGCACAGGGAGCAGGTTTAGCCCTGCTGCTTGCACCTACCATCTCCTTGTGGTTTGGGTAGAACGTCTGCTCGATCAGAGGGAACTTCTCTGGGCCCAAAGATTTGTAGACAGACACCAGCTGGGCAAACTGCAAAACAAAGCAGAGAAAACAAAGCTCAGGAGAGAAACCACACTGTGCCCACAGGAGCTCCTACCCAGGACATTTTGCTTCTTGTCCTGGGTGTTTGATGAACTCAGCAGATCAGGGGTGCATCCTCCCTCCTCCTCCTCCTCACACACCCCTTTAATCCACCCAAGCTGAGACTTCATGTACAGACCAACAAAGAAAAACATCTTGAAATTTACACCCTCACAGGTACAGGAGATGAAATAATGGGAATACTGGATTTCAGATATCTCGCTGTCTGTGTGTTTGAAGATGATTCTGTGATGATAAAATCATTATAATTTTGCCTTTTCTGTCCTCTTAAACCTAAAGCCTGGGCATATTTACCTCTTAAATATTTAGCTTTTCTGTCCTCTTAAAGCCCAGGCATATTTATCATTCATTTAGTGGCTGGCACCTCCCTGACATTGATTTGGCAGTGCTGGCAGAGATAAAGGTAACAGTGCCATGCTAACAGGGCAGGTGAGGAACAAACAGGAGAAGTTCCATCTCCCAGGCTGCAGCCACGAGCCATCCCCACATGGCCATCCTCAGATGGGGGTGATTTAAACTGCATCCTCTTCTTCCAATACTATTCACGTTTTTTACAGAATATTCTGATATAAAACCATGGATTATATCAGAATATTTTTGCCCCACCAGCAAAGATGAGGATGATTTAAACTGCTCCCTGTTATGCCAATCCTATTCATGGTTGTAATAGAATATTCTGATATAAAACATGGCCATTCTTGCCCCACCACAAAAGATGGGCATGATTTAAACTGCTCCCTGTTATGCCATTCCTATTAATGTTTTTTTAATAGAATATTCTCATATTAAACCACAGGTTATATCAGAATATTCTTATCCCTCCACCAAAGATGGGTATGATTTAAGTTGCTCCCCGTTATGCCATTCCTATTCATATTCTCTATAAAATATTCTGGTATAACACATGGCCATTCTTGGGTGAGGATGATTTAATCTGCTCCCTGTTATGCCATTCCTACTCATGTTTTCCATAGAATATTCTGATATAACACGTGGCCATTCTTGCACCACCAGCAAAGATGGGGATGATTTAAACTGTTCCCTGTTATGCCAATCCTATTCATGTTTTTTACAGAATATTCTGATACAAAACCATGGGTTACACCAGAATATTCTTGCCCCATCACCAAAGATGAGGATGATTTAAACTGCTCCCTGTTATACCAATCCTATTCATGGTTTTTATAGAATATTCTGATATAAAACCATGGGTTATACCAGAATATTCTTGCCCCACCAGCAAAGATAAGGATGATTTAAACTGCTCCCTGTTATGCCAATCCTACTCATGTTTTCCATAGAATATTCTGATATAAAACATTGCCATTCTTGCCCCACCACCAAAGATGGGGAGGATTTAAACTACTCCTTGTCATGCCACTACTATTAATGTTTTTTATATTCTCATATTAAACCACAGGCTATCTCAGAATATTCTTGCCCCACCACCGAAGATAAGGATGATTTAAACTGCTCCCTGTTATGCCATTCCTATTCATGATTTTTACAGAATATTCTGATACAACACATGGCCATTCTTGGATGAGGATGATTTAAACTGCTCCCTATCACGCCATTCCTACTCATGTTTTCTATAAAATATTCTGATATAAAACATGGCCATCCTTGGATGGGGGTGATTTAAAGTTGCTCCCTGTTACGCCATTCCTGTTCATGTTTTTTACAGAATATTCTGATATAACACCACATGTTATATCAGAATATTCTTATCCTTCCACCAAAGATGAATAGAATAATCTGATATAAAACCACGTGTTATATGAGAACACTCTTGTCCCAACACAGAAGATGAGGAGGATTTAAACTGTTTCATGTTATGCCATTCCTATTCCATGTTCTCGATGGAATATTCTGATATAACACATGGCCATCCTTGGATGGGGGTGATTTAAACTGCTCCTTGTTTTGCCATTCCTATTTATGTTTTTTACAAAATATTCTGATATAACATCACATGTTATATCAGAATATTCTTGCCTCATCACCAAAGATGGGGATGATTTAAACTGCTCCCTATTATGCCATTCGTACTCATGGTTTTTATAGAATATTCTGATATAACATGTGGCTATCCTTGCCCCATCACCAAAGATGGTGGTGATTTAAACTGCTCCCTGTTATGCCATTCCTATTCATGATTTCTATCAAATATTCTGATATAACATTCTTTTAAAGCTCCCATGACACGCCTGCCTACCTGTACTCTGGACCGCAGCAGCTTCACACACAACATTTACACGTAAACCAAGAGAACTCTCTATTAAATAGGGATGTCTTGGGGCTGTTCTCTGTCTCTGCTGAGCAGATCCCTCTCCTCAGGTGACATCTGGGAGAGGAAATCCCCCCTGAGCCCGGGCTGAGGGCTGCAGGGAGCCCGAGGGCAGAGCAGTCCCAGGGATGTGTTCAGCTGTCCCTGTGCCAGCACGGGACATCAACAGCTCAGCACAACGCTGAATAGTGGGATTTGCTGCTTGCAAACAGCACAAAAAGCACAGAACAATACAACTCTGTCCATAATGCAGATAAAATACCTTCTCTGAGGAGAGGCTCAGGGGGCAGGCAGAGCAAAAACTGTTTAAAATGGGGAAAAACCCCGTGAAAGCTTTGCTTGCATTTCCAGCTGGCTGAGACTTGTTTAATTCAGTGGTGTTTACTTAGGTTTGGTAAAATACATCTTTAAATTCGGAAGGCCAGTGGAAAATACCTTAATGATGAGCAGTCTTCACCAGAAGCCTGAGGAATTGGAGTTGGGCTGTGGGCTGTGCAAAGCAGGCCTCAAGGAAAGGAAACATTCTCACAGCTACCAAAATAAGGTGGTTTGTGAATAGGATTCCTGACAACTTACTCAATATTTCAGTTCTGATGCAAGAGCCAAATTCCAAATTCCACAAGGAAATACTGGCCATTAAGTACATTATTTTTACCAAGCAATTGTTAGGTTAAAATAAATCTGTTTACCTATCTTTAAGTAAAAACCTCCAAAGAAAAATAAAATCATATGATTGTGTTTCCTGTGATTCTTTCCCTGTTTTCTTTTCCATTTTCACTGGAAGGGAGAAGAAGACACTGAGAAAATGGTATTTTTTGTAGGGGTTGTGTCATTCATGCAAGAGGTAAGAAAGCTGTAATTGAGATTAATTGCTGGCAAATGCTTGTTTACTTAAAATAATATATTATCAACCACAGATAACAGACATGTATCACTCCAAAGTGTCCTCTAATCCAGTAATTCAGCTCAGAAACAGCAGGTAGGAAAAGCAGGTTTGAGTTTTTGAGGCAAAGGAGAGAAATTTCTCAAAGAGCCACAGCTGGGGGATGATTTATCCTTTCCCCTGCTGAGATGCTGATTCACCTCCCTGTCTGCAAATCTGGGAATCTCCTGTCAATCATTTCCCCCCCAAAATGCAACCTGATAAATTCAGCCCCAGTTCACACCAAATTTCAGCATTCTTATTGTACATCCATAAATTGCCATAAATCTTTTTTATTTTTTCTGATTGCTGCTGGGATATTTATAAAGAAGAATTTCATTTAAGTTTTAATGACCTTCTATCAATTTTTAAGTGGGATTGGGATTATGTATTTTTATATTTTCCTTTTCAGCAGCTGAACACCAGTCCTGGGCAGAAGCATAATCTTTTAGATGATAAATTATCTAATCCAATGTCAAATGTTTACAGACATGGGATATTTGTGAAATAGAAAATGTGAACAGAGCCAGTGAAGTATTTTACATGGATATCAAAGCCCATAATCATCTAAAAGCCCTCCAACTCCCAGAGATTAGTATTTCTGCAGGAGTAATTTTTATATCTTAGGAAAAAAACAAGAGAGTGGAAAAAAGTTCTCAGTTTAGCAAGCTGAATTTACTTCTCATTTTCCAATTTTGCATCTTATTTTAAGTCAAAAAGGGATATCCTCAGGTACGTGTGTGCTTACAGTTGGCAGATTATTATTTTAAAAGGAAGATGGTTGGGTTTTGTAGCATTTGTTGTAATGTCAGCTCTTTTCTGGTCAGGATAAAATCCTTCCACACCCAGGATTGTTCCTTTATAACAGAACAGAACAGGACAGGACAGGGACAGCTGTGCTTTTTCTCCTCTCCAACGAGGTGTGACACAGAGAAGAAATATTTAGTCAAAAAAACATTTATTCCCTTTGATTTTGTATCAAATCTTTCTGAGGTTTCACCACCCCAAGACTGGAACTCTAAATTTGACTGCACAGATCATTCTGTAGCAAAGCAGGAGTTACCAAAAATCCCTTTTCTTCTTCATAAAGAGTCAGATAATTCCTTTGCTTAAGTTAACTCCTTAAGAGGATTTAAAATGTGCTTAATTACATCTCTGCCACCTCTGAGGGCTGGGGTTTGTTCCTGAGCCAACCACACCAGCTCCTCCCTCAAAGATAATCAGATACGGTATTTAAAATTACAATTCCTGCAGATGGTGCTGCCTCTAACTCCAGAAAGCTGCCAATCCCTCTGGCCAGGCTGCAGCAGTTGTGGCACTGCCCCTTCCAGTGGGGAATTTCCTGGGATGCAGGAATTTAGTAGGATTTTAACTCCAGGAATGGCATCTCCCTCTCCTGTTCCCTGTGTGAAATACCAAGCTGTGTTTTGTGTCAGGTACATACAGGCAACGTGTGGATTTGTCATTGTGATATGTGTGGAAACCGACCATGGGACAGTTATGAAGACGAATTCTGACAATAACTGAAGAAAGTAAAGCATGGAAAAAGGCCTTTGAACCTATCTTTTGTTGGCAATTAACCTTTAGAAGTCTCAAGTTGATTTAGAAGCATTTGAATTAAAGTGTTAAGGTTGTTACTGTTTGACAGGAACTTTCGGCTTGTAGTTAAGCCTTAAAGAGTTTTGCAATATTAAACTTTTGAAGTATAATTTTAGAATACTGCTTGTAGTGAGGATCTTGGAAACTATAGCTTTAGAATATAGAAAAAGGAAGCATGCTTATCTCAGGCCTTAATAAAACATGAAAAGCAGCTTGAGAAAAGAAGATGAACATCAACTCAAGGATTAATAGTTTCGACCAAGGGAAGCTGGACATCACTGTCATGAGATTTATAGTCCTTGCAAGTAAAAGTTGGACCCACATCTGGAGAACTGGACCTCACCAGATGGGATACTTCTTCCTTCTTTCGGAAACCAGACCACCACCACCCGGGATACTCCTTTTCTGGGATACATCCTGAGACAAACTAAATCACAATAGTGTATAGAATTGTGACGTAAAAATTGGGAATAGAAACTGCTGATGAGTAAAAATTGGGAATAGAAACTGCTGAGAAAGCTTAGGAGTACCTCTATAAATATCAGTAAGCCTCAACTATGGGTGTGCAGTTGGACAGAAAGCTTCCCCCACTGTACCCAGCGCTGTATTGCCCATACCTTACCATATTAGTTAATAAACTGATTGCTGCTGGAATATTGGCCTAGTCAAACTTCTCTTCTATAACACCTGCTCAGGCAGGAGCCCTGGGCTGTGGGTGTTACTGAGCCTGTTCTGTCAAAGATTTCCCCTTTTTGAGGGTTCATTCCCTGCCCTCTCTACAAGCTGAGAACCCCAGCTGCCCATCTGGTGCTTCATGGGAGCTGAAACAACACCCAGGTGCTCTGGGCAATCTGTTACACCCACCCAGAGGAGCTGCCATTCTCTAGGAGCTCAGAAATGGGAAAACTTGGATGGGTGAACACTTCTTCAACCTCTCTCATAAAAAAAAAAAAAAAAAAAAGCAAACCCCTTTCAGCTGATATTTAACTCATCTCTGGCTGCTCTAAGGGTGGGCTCATCTAAAGAGTGAAGAAATCCCATGAAATAAAATAAAATTCCACTTTGCATGTCCAGCTATAAACTTGCCTCCTTCCAAATGCATTAATGAGGATGAGAATTTGTGACTGAAGTTCCTGAAGTTAATTTTTCCAGTTTTCTGGTGTGATCTCAAAGCTCACCAGGGAGGGAGGCCTCTGCCATGGGATTTTCCCTTTCCATGCACAAAGGAAAGGTCCCTTTGCCCCACAGTGACTTGCACAGGGCCCCCGCAGGGTCTGCAGGCTTGGTTTGCATTATGGGCTGGTTATGTTACAATTTTAGGGATTTAACAAAGAAAATGACACAAAAAAACCACAAAAAAAAAAAAACCAAAAAAAAAAAAAAACAAAGAAATTTGTTTCTTCATCTCTTCAAATGGCACCAGAAAAAATGACCTGAAGTCCATTTTTAGGCTGAAATATCCATTTTCAGGCTGAGGCTCAGAAATGTGGCTGGTCACTCCATAAAGGCTGAGTTATCTTGTGAGAGTGAGAGATGAAGCACAAAGAGAGGTCCTTGGAGGCCAACAAACTGAGACACAAACATCTGAGACCCTCCAGAGGGAGGAGGAATGGAGCAGCTGTGTGGAAAATGCTGGAAGGATACATTTGACACAAGTTCTCTGTGGGAGTCAATTAACTTTGGCCAAGGTTTTTCACTATATCTGCATTTTAAACACAGTGTCTGTACCGTATTTTAATATTAAATTACTGTAATTTTGATGATATTATTATTATTATTATTATTACTACCTGGGAAGCATCTGTGTTACCTTTCTGTGCCCTCCACGTGCTTCTTTGTTGAGATTGGTGAACATTTCTTCTCTCACCCTTGAGCAAACCCTGACTGCCTTTCCAGAGGGCTGGGTTCACACAGGTTGGATTCCTCACAGGAGGATGGAGGGGAGCAGACCCTGCCAGCAGGAGCTGACACACAGCTCTGTGCATTGTGTTTTAAGGCTTACAAGCAAATATTGTATTCAAAATAAGCAAACATTGTTTTAACCAAAAGTATGTGTACTTATAGCAATTAAATAGAACTACTCTCAATATGCTTTTGCTTTGTGTAATTAGTCAAAAAACTTATTTTATAAGTTGTAACATTAAGTTTTTTGTCTACTGGCTAAAATGTGAGCTAATAACACCTTCCCTTTATCATAACCATGTAAAGAAACTATTGCTAAAAAATAAAACACCTCAAAAGACATTAATAGGAGTCCTGTGCTATTTGTAATTTGTACACAGCCCCCAACCAACAACACCCAGAGCCCACCCAGACCCTGACACTGCCACTGAGGGGTGAAACAGCTCCTGCAAATCAGTTTGGGCACTCGAGCAGAGTGCAGGGGAGATGGGAACTGGAACAGACCTCGGTGCTCCTCCAGTGCTTTTCATCAGTGATGAAGAGAGAGAGACGGGGATTTGGTGGGATGGTTGAAAAATCCCAATTTACTGTGGAGTACAACTGCTTATGTACTTATTCTGGGAGGACTAGTAATGTTTTACTGCAGGGATTGGGTTAATTATCACATAAACAAATTTATACATTTTAAACAGCTCTTGCTTGCAGAAGTCTGATGTAACTTTGTTGTTCCTGGTAAACCTCTCTTGTGGTGGTGCTTGAGAGTCCCCAGGATGAGGTGAGAGATGAGAATCTTGACTCTATGTTTCAGAAGGCTGATATATTATATTATATTATATTATTATTATATTATATTATATTATATTATATTATATTATATTATATTATATTATATTATATTATATTATATATTGTATACTAAAACTATTCTAAAAAAGAAAAAAGAAACATCACAAAAGTTAGAAAAATAATAATAAAAAACCTGTGACAAACTCAGAGCTTGACACAGCTGGCTGTGACTGGTCATCAAGGAAAAGCAATTTACATGAGACCAATCAAAGATGCACCTGTTGGTAAGGCATCTCTAGACTACATTCTACAGCCATCAAATAGTTATTATTTACATTTCTTTTCTGAGGCTTCTCAGCTTCTCAGGAGAAAAATCCTAGCAAAAGGATTTCTCAGAAAATATGTCGGTGACACCATCAGATTGAATCTTCTTGCAATCTTGATTTAATCTTCCAAGCTCTGTTTGCTCTTGCCAAGGCTTCCTGTTACCAAATCTCTTGGGCTAGTAAGGTCCAAAATCCATCATCTGTCTTGTGCCCCAACATCCCAGTGGTTTTCCAGCAGGACCCAAAGCAAAGGCAGCACAGCGGGGCTGGGAATGCCAGGATCATTTCCATGGAGCTGCATGGTGAGTTTTGCACCTCAGGGAGGTGTTCCTGAGGCTTTGCATGTGTCTCATCTCCCAGGTGAGATCTGCCCCATGTGCATTTCCCCTCAAGCCCTGCCCAGGATCAGCAGCATCTCCCCCTTGCCTTTGGCTGCCGCTGATATTTCCTCACCTCCTTCCCCTCCTGCTCCCTCCTCACCCTCTGGGGCTCTGGCAGCACCTCCTGAGATGGAGCTGCTCAGCCCTGGGGCTGTGCTGGCCCTTCCCAGAGGGATTTGGGCTGTCTGCTCCAGTTATCCAGAATTTCCAAGAGCATTTCTGGGCTCCAGCACTTCCCCTGCAGCATGAGAACTGTAACCTGAGAGGCACAGCTCTCCCACTGCTAATCACCATGTCATTAACTGCTGGAATATTTTCACATTAGAATTACAGCTGATGAGATGCAAACCATCAAGAGCTTCTACAGGATGCAAAAAAAAAAAAAAAGTCTTAAATAAAAACCTCATGCCCTTGGAAGAGCTTAATGAACTGGCTTACAAATTAGCAGAGTGCATCCATGAGAGAAAAATAAAAGTTTTCTACAACAGTTGGAAAAACAGGATTAAAAAAAATCCCAAAGAACCAGAAAATGGTCACAGTCAGAGACATAAAAACATCTCCTGGCTTGCAGGGTTGGGCAAGAAGGCATCTGGCAAGGAGAGACACCTTGGCTGGTGGAAGAGGCACTGACAAAATGTGTAAACAGTGAGGGAAGCGAGATTGAAGGAAGGCATGTGGATTAAAATGAAGGAAAACAGCCTATGAGCATAAAAGGGTACAACATAGATCAAGACATGCCTGGTATACAGTAATCTAAAGGTAATCCTGTGAGGCCTAGATCCAGAGGCTTCTGGAGCCCTTAATTTGGAATGAAAATTTAGAGAAGGAAAAAAATTGATGGAAATGAGAGGCTCTGGGGACTCCTTCCTGGGTGCTCTTCCAGCAGTGAGAAAATGCTGAATGAAAAAATACTTTATTGCACTGCTATGGGAACAGGGAGTTCAGTGTTCTGACCAGGGAAACATTTGTGCTGTTGTTTATTTTGATGGCCTTGAGCTTCAGCACTTCTCAGAAGGGTTTGGGGCTCACGGCAACAGAAAGAGATTTTCTTGTTTGTGGGGCTTTTTGCAGATGAGGTCCAGTTCAAATAGGAGGTTTCCATAAAAATACTGAATTCAGTGAAAGGAATCAATCGTGGATTTCCAGGATGGATTTCCAGGGTGGGTTTTCAGATTGGGTTTCCATGGTGGATTTCCATGGTGGAAATTTCCAGGGTGGATTTCCAGGATGGAGATTTCCAGGGTGGAGGTTTCCATGCTGGAATTCCAGTGTGGATTTGCATGGTGGATTTCCAAGGTGGATTTCTGTGGTGGGTTTCAAGGGTGGATTTCCAGTGTGGAGATTTCCAGGGTGGATTTCCATGTTGGAATTCCAGGGTGGAAATTTCCCTGGTGGATTTCCATGGTGCATTTCCAGGGTGGATTTCCATGGTGAATTTCCAGGATGAAGATTTCCAGGATGGAGATTTCCATGTTAGAATTCCATAGTGGATTTGCATGGTGGATTTCCCTGGTGAGTTTCCAGGGTGAATTTCCAGGGTGGATTTCCATAGTGGTTTTCCAGGGTGGAGATTTCCAGGATGGAGATTCCAGGGTGGAGATTTCCAGAGTGAGTTTCCATGGTGAGTTTTCATGGTGGATTTTCATGGTGGGTTTTCAGAATGGGTTTCCAGAATGGGTTTCCAGGATGTAGATTTCCAGGGTAGAGATTTCCATGCTGGGTTTCCATGGTAGATTTCCAGTGTGGATTTCCAGGGTGGGTTTCCATGTTGGAATTCCATAGTAGGTTTCCAGGGTGGAGAGTTCCATGGTGGGTTTCCAGAGTAGATTTCTAGAGTGGGTTTCCAGTGTGGATTTCCAGGGTGAGTTTCCAGGGTGGGTTTCCAGGGTGGAGATTTCCATGTTGGGTTTCTGTGGTGGGTTTCCAGGGTGGGTTTCCAAGGTGGGTTTCCCTGTTGGAATTCCATAGTGGGTTTCCATGTAGGAGATTTCCATGGTGGGTTTCCGGGGTGGAGATTTCCATGGTGGGTTTCCAGGGTGGAGATTTCCATGGTGGGTTTCCAGGGTGGATTTCCAGGATGCAGTGCCACTCCTCAGGCACCACCAGCCAGCCTGTGCTAGGCCCAGCAGGGAAAGCCAGAGGACTCCTTGGGGATACCCAGACAGGGATTTCACAGCATTTTAAACTGAGCCACCCACTAAAAACACCTCAGAGAGCAGGGGTGGTGCTCACACACCCCAAAAAGAAACCAGGACACTTTGCATCCATCTCAGAGGGGGCTGGAGCTGAGGGTGGAAGCGGAATACCCAGGAATGCCAGAGGGGAATGGCAGTGCTGGGAGCTGTGGAGATGATGTGGGAGAGCTGCCCTGGAGGAGAGGGAGAGGATGGGGTGGGGATTGCCCTGGTGGAGCCATCACCACAGGAGGGATTTTCCTGGATGGGTGACAGGTTCCTGTGTCAGGAAGGGGAGTGTCACCCCCCTGATCCTCCTCAGCTCTGAGTCACCACAGACACACATTGAAGGAGCAGATATAGCTTAGATTTTAACTGAAAAAAGGATTTTCTAAGATAATTTAATAGAGAATATAACACACATGTTTCCTTTGTAATTACATATTAAGATTGCACAAGAAATCAAATTTAATTTCCACAATCTGGCCTTCAGGTGTGGTGTGGATATTTGCCTTAACCAAGCACAAAAAGAGATTCCGAGTCTATACTGTAGCAGAACCAGCAGATAAAACAAAGGACTTGAACCCCAGTTTTACCATCCTGCTTTGGATATTTACAGCCTCTGTTTGAAAACAGTTTCTTTCACTAGAAGGTAAGAAACAGTTAAAAAGTCCATTTGAATTTCCTGCCTCTAGAAATGTCCAATGCAATGCAAGTCTGTAATGGATGTCAAGAGCTCCCACTGCTGCTTTTTAGTGTAGAGGAGAACAGGGCAGAGTGGCAACAACCTACTACAAAATTCAGGAATGTAATCAAAAATTCTATTTTTGCTTTAAATTATCCTGATGGCAGTAAATGCTGGTCGAAGCAAAATGCTGCCATACTTGGTTTATATATAAAGCACTTGAGAGTGCATGCAAGGATTGATGAATACAGAACTGAGAGAATTACTGGCTGTGTGGAACAGAAAAATCATCACCACACTGAGATTTATTTATTATTTAAGGATCTCTGCTTTTTTTTTTTTTTTAAAACCAGGAATTTCAATTGCTTACTTATTTTAGGAAAGCAAAATCAGCAAGGAAGGTTGGAATATTCCCTTCCTATTCCAAGACTAGATTAAGCTAAACCAGCTCTATAAAGAGGTGCAAAGAGCAAACACACTACTAGGTTTAATGTATTTAGATTTCTAGTTATGCATTTAAACTTGTAGTTTTATTTATGAATTCTGCTCCAGTTCAATGCTCAAACCTGGTCTTAAATTGTCTTTTGCCCAAAAAGCTCACAATGTTTTCACCTTCCTTCTGACACAGTTTTGTGAATTTACTTTCAGCTCTTGCACGACAGATCCATCAACGTGTTTTGCTCAAAAACAAGGCAAGGAGAACAAAACCTTCACTGGCTGACAGACAATTAAAACAGGTTTTATTCAGGTTTTTTTATGCAGGTTTTTTGTTCTTAAGAAAGTTCTGCTTGGAGGAAAAGCACCTGGAGATGCACAGACCTCTGACTGCACTTGAAATCTGTAAATCCAATATCCTTCTGTAAATCCAAAATTCCTACAGATAAAGGCCACAGAACTGGCCACTGGGGCAAATATTTGCTGTTGGGCACATGGAATTTGATTCAGACACTGTCACACATCCCATGGGGCTGTCCTAGCCCTGCCACCATGTCCTGGTGTCCCGGGAACAGCCCTGTCCTGCCTGGGACAGAGGGAATTCAGCATCTCCCTGCAGGGACAGGGCAGGAGAAGGTCCCTGCAGCCCTCTGGCTGCCCTGCCTCCACCTGCCAGGGAGATCAGTCTTGCCAGAGTGGCTGGAACCAGAGAGTTCAGCGCTGGCCCCAGGTTTGATCCAGTGGAACACACAAAACTGACTGAAATATCAAATGTGAGCGTCCCCAAATGTCTTCCCTCTCTGAGCTGCATCCAGATTGCAGGGCAGCATTCTCCAGCCTTGACCTTTAAGAAAATCCCCTCTGGCATGTAAAAGAGAGCAATAACCAGCCAACTTCTATCCCATTGCTCAGCATTATTGTACAAATCTGGCTTTTGCTAACGAGCACAGGATTTTCTTACAGTGAAATAAACATTTAGAATTTCTTTTTTTTTTTAAACCCAACATGGAATAGCACTGAAAATCTCCCAGATTTACAGCAAATAGGTTTTCAAAATGCCTGTCTTCTTGCACACATTCGTTTTGTTTGTGGTTTGCTCTCCAGAAGATGCTTTGACACAAAATTGAATCTCCTCTGCGTGGCTGTGTCTCCCATTAGCATAGCTTCAATAATTTGTGTCAACAGGAAGCTGGAAGGAACAGAGCTCATCTCTTTTTTTCTGCTTCTCCCTGCAGAGTCCTGACAAATGTCCTGCCAGTGCTCCAATCTGTTGCTCAAGATTTTTAAAGTATAACTGGGAGTGGGAAAAGCACAAGAGAGCAACTTGGAGCAGCAGCACAGAGGAGAAAACAAGGTGGGGAAGAGCACTAGAAAGCATCAAATAGCAAGAGAGGGCAGTTCAAACAGACCTTCCAAAAAAAAACAAGGTAAAAATAGAGAAGTTAAATGTCCAGTTAGAGCAGGAAGGTGAAGACAGATAAGCAGAAAAGCATCTGCAAAAGAAATGCAAAGCAGAACAGAGCACACGAAGTCAGAGTTGTGTAAGCTTGGCAAGAGGAGCAAACCAAGGAAAATATCAACAAACTTGTAAAGAAGTGTTTGGCTGTCTGCTCCCAAACTGAAGGAAAAGAAACAAACAACAACTGTGAGATTTCCAATACTACCAGCTCTGAGAAAAGAAGCCCTACCCTGCCTTCCCTCCCAAGGGCTGGGGCTGAGCAAGGAGAGAGATCCTGGCATAGCTGAGTGTTCTGTGGCACTGCTCTAACATTTAAAAGCCCTGATAACCATAAATTCCTACAATGGGGCAGAGTGGGACATCTGAAGATGTTTCAGCACAAATGGGTTCCCCTCTGGAGCTCTGTGTGAAGAGCACCAGGAGCTCCCAGCTCTCCTCACACTCCCCAGGTATCTCTGCCTCCTCTCTGCCAGCTCTGGCCCTTCTTGGCTGCCTCCTGTGTTCCCCCATCCCTGGAGTGCTGGAGCAGAGTGCCAGGGGGGCACTTGGATGGGGCCAAGCTGCTCAGCTGTCCCACCCCTGCAGAGCCAGGCTGGGACAGCTCTGCCCAAGCTCAGCTCTCCTGGGCTTCCCAAATCCCCCAGGCACTCCCTCTTCCCTGAATGCAGATCCTTCCACCCCCCTGGCAAGAGCCAGTGAGGGTCACAGAGCTCACAAACGAGCCTTGTGCCCCTCCTAAAGCAGAGTGAATGTGTGATTGAGGCAGCAGCAGATCCCTGAATGCCCAGAGCACCCCTGCAGCCTGCCAGGAGAACAGATGTGCAGCCAGCTGCAGGGGCTGGGGTGCTTCTCCTCTGCACTAAAGGAACCAGAGCTGCCCTGGTGGAACTGGGCTGGTTTTGGGAGGGTTTTCTTCCTCTTCAGCCATTGCACAGCTGCTGTGCACAAGTGCAGCAGCTCTGGGTCTCTGCAGGCCTGGAAGGTTTAGCACTGTCAGAAAGAAGCTGGAAGCACCAGCCCAGCCCCTGTAATACCTGTAATTATCACATCACAGCCAGACTGTGAAATAAAAAAGAAATAAAATAGAGATAGAAATAAAACCCAACCTTTTATTCCATCTGCAGCATCCTTGGACACTGAAACTTGCAGCCCCTGACAATTAAATCAGAGTTTGCCTGTTTGGTGTCACTCAATCCACCTCCCTGCCTGACTCCACTTATCAGCAAACTGCTGGCCACAGTGGGGTGGGCAGAAAATAAACTGGGGTGCTCCAAAAAGACTGCACCCCTATCACCAATACTTGCAACTGAAGCTAAAATCCAGCAGGGTTCAATTTAGAGAAACCCTCCAGCATGCAAGATTCACATCAATCTTTACAAGAATTATTAAAATGGATACATGCAGGAAGAATTAGGGTTTTTTTAATTCAACACAAGACACTGGCAAATCACATTTTGTATATTTTAATACATGGTTTTTGTTGTTTTTAAAAAATATTGTTTTAAAATTTTAAATATTATATTTTATTTTTAATATTAATAATATTAATATAATAAAATACATATTAATATAGTATAATATGATATGATACAATATGATATAATATGATATATTGTATTAGTTTTAAATTTAAAAAGATTTTAAAAATTATTATTTTAATTATGAAATTATTTTAAAATAATTTCATAATTAAAATGATGAGATTCACCTAATGCTGCAAACTCTGATATCATCACCACATTTTGCAGCTCCTTCTGGCCTCCACAATTACTTCACACACCTCCATGGAACCACAGACTCATTTGGGTTGGAATATCCCTCTAGGATCACCCAGACCAGGAACTAACCATGACCTTCTAAGTCCACCATTCACCCTTGTCCTTAAGTTCCACATCCACGTGGATCTCAAATCTCAAATCCCCCCAGGGACAATGACATCATGTGCTATGAGAAAGTTTTCATAAAGCTCCTAAGCCTCAGTTAAGGGAAGCCTCCCTCATTTCCTGAATGATGTTTTCTAAAGGAAAACAGATAATTTCAAATATCAAATATTAACTTTGGATTAACTTTTCCTTTTCATAAATGCTTTACAGCAGGATCTGCACCCCATTAAACATGAGTAAAACTGTGAAGAGAATTGGGAATCCTACAAGGACAGTGGATGTTTTTACCTCTCCTTAACTCAGTGTAGCTGTAAATTGAAGCAGGTAAAATTCTAGTCTTGTTCGATGGGGTTATTTCATGCCCAAGACAATTCCTTTGCAACGTGACCCTGCACCAAAACTTTCTAATGTTTTAATAATAATTCTTCAAGGAGGGCACGAACCTTAAACAGTTCCTCCACAGTTCTGTGTGAGCTCAGCAATAAAGAACTCAGCCTTTATTTACAAAAACCATGCTTTCCCCCAGCTTTCTGACGTCCTTACCAGCATTTCAGTGAACTCCATCTCGAGGCAGGGCCATGAATTTTCCATGAGCTAAGTGCTAAGTGTTATCACAGGAGTGAAACAACCCAAGCGCTGTAGCAACCCCTCACTCTGGACGCGTTTCAGAGCACAAACATCTCACCACACACACTCATCCCAACGTTTCCTTCCACCTGGCTGCTCACAGCCCAGCTTCTCACAGGGCTCTGCAGTGCTCTGAACTCCTGCTGTGCATTTGGAGGAGCTGTGCATGCCCTGACACCAGAGAATACAAGCTTTAATTCCTGCTCCCAGTACATCCCTGGCCATCGTCCCACCCACAGCTGTGACTGTGTTCACAGGGGTCTGAGGATGAGGGCAGAGATGAGGATCTGACTCCATGTTTCAGAAGGCTGATTTATTATTTTATGATATATATTATATTAAAACTATACTA
>JAWWEY010000029.1:18612494-18630897 GCA_035582745.1 Loriotus luctuosus | reverse complement strand
GTAACAAAGTTCTTTTATGCATCTAATAAAGAACAAAGGTTAGTCTTAGTCTTACTTTTACCATTAATTTATTTATAAAAACATTTTTGTTATCCTTTACAAAAGTTGCCATTTTAAGTTTGAACTGAGCTTTAGCCTCCCTAATTTTTTTTTCTACATACTCTAGCAGGCCTCTTAAATACTACCTGAGAAACCTGACCCTCCTTCCAAAGATAATACATCATTTTTTATTCCTGAGTTCCTCCAAATCCTCCTTGCCCATCCAGGCTGGACGTTTGTCTCATCGACTCATCTTTTGGCACACAGGGACAGTCTGTTCCTGTGCCCTCGAGACCTCCATTTTGAAGCACGTCCACCTTTCCTGAACTCCTTTGTTTTTAAGGACTACTTCCCAAGGAACTCTCTGAATATGTCTCTTGAACAGGCCAAAGTCTACCCTCCGGAAGTGCAATGTAAAAGTCTTAATAATGTTCCTCTTGACTTCACCAAATATTGAGAATTTTATAATTTCATGATTACTATACCCCAAGCGGCCTCCAACCACCACATCTCCCACCAGTCCATCCCTATTTGCAAAAAACAGGTCTAACATAGTCCCTCCCCTGGTGGGCTCACTCACCAGCTGTGACAAAAAGTTGCCCTCCACACACTCTAAAAACTTCCTGGATTTCTTTTTTTCTGCTGTATTGAGTTCCCAACAAATGTTCAGCAGGTTGAAATCGCCAACAAGAACAAGGGCTGATGATCCAGAAACATTCTCTAGCTGCTTGTAGAATTAATTGTCCACCACTTTTTCCTGGTTGGGTGGACGATAACAGACTCCCAGTAGGGTGTCAGCCTTATTGGCCTTCCCCCTAATTTTTACCCATAGGCATTCAACTTTGTCATCATTAGTTTCAATACCTATGGCATTCAAAGCCTCCCTAATATAAAGGGCCACCCCTCCACCTCTTCTCCCTTTCCTATTTCTCCTGAAGAGCTTGTTGCCATCCAATGCAGCACTCCAGCCATGTGAGTCATCCCACCACGTTTCTGTGATGGCAATTACATCATAGCTCTGCTGTTGCACCATGGCCTCCAGCTCTTCTTGTTTGTTGGCCACACTGTGCTCACAAGTAAACATGCACCTCAGCTGGGCTGTTGATTTCCCTCCTATCTCAGGCTTACTACCCTTGGGCCTGCTTCCAGACAGCCAACAGCATCTCCTTCCCTCTTCAAACCTAGTTTAAAGCCCTCTCACAAAGTTCTGCCAGTTCACAAGCTAAAAACCTTCTACCCTTAACAGAGAGATGTACCCCATCTGGTTCCAGTAGGCCAGGTGCCGTAAAAGTTGCCCCATGATCAAAGAATCTGAAATTCTGCCGATGGCACCAACCCTTGAGCCACTTATTGATAATGTAAGCTCTTCTATTCCTTTCACTGTTTTTCTCAGCCACCAAAGGGACTGAGGAAAAGATTACCTGTACCCCATCCTATCAACTACTTGTCCCAGTGCCGTAAAGTTCCTTTTAATTTCCCTGACAGTCCTCTTTTCAATCTAATCACTGCCAACCTGGAGTATCAGCAGTGAGTAATAATCAGAGGGCTGAATCAGCCCAGAAAGTCTCTCAGTAATATTCCATGCCCGGGCCCCAGGGAGGCAGCAGACCTCTCTGTGGGGTGTGTCCGGTTGACATATGGGGCCCTCTGTTCCCCTCAGAAGGGAGTCACCCACCATGATTACCCTTCTTTCCTTTTTGATGTTAGAGGTGGTAATCCTCACAGATGAACCATAATTGGGAAGCTCACCGTGCAGATAATTTTCTTCTAAATCATCTGGCTGGCTCTCTAGATCCAGGGGTTCATACCTATTCTGAAGTGGCACCTGGCTTGGCAGTGGGGGTCGGGAGGAATTTTTATTATTACCTCCCAAGTAGGTACCCACTTCCACTCCCCTTCATCTACCAGGTATCCTTCTATTGTCTGACAGTGAGAGGCATGGGAGTCCTCTGACTCTTGATGGGCCTCCCTCAAGAATGGAAGGGCTGAGCTCCACCAATCTATTTCCCTTTCACTTTCTGTGATACTAATTAGTCTTTCAACTTCCTCTCTAAGCTCAGCCACCTGTGAAAGGAGATCGTTCACCTGTTTACACCACAGGCAGGTTCCCTCCACAACATCCCCCCTGAAACCACTGATAAGCTCAAGCAGTCCACACAGGAATGGGTCTGGACAGATGCATCCTTTTTGGAGGGTTCCATCTGATTACATGCACTCGTAGCAACTACAGGTTTTTTATCGCGTACAAACCATTACTACCAGAAATGCTAAAACCCACCAACCAACAGAAACACTGTACACAACACACAGTAAACCTTACTAGCAAGAAACCCTACAACCCTGCCTGCGTTAACTGCTTTGCAAACTGCCCTGCTATGCCCTCAGAGACATGTCACACCCCTTTTTGCCCGCTCCTGTTCACTGCACTCCCTAGAGGCCTTGTTACTATCGGACACGAAAGAACACAAGCACACCACCGTTCTCAAGGTGAAGGAAGAAAAGGGCAGTTTATTTTCTGACTCTATCATTTATAGTTTCCCAAAAGTGACAGCGGATTGGAGTGTGACAGTGACACCTCTCCAATCACACTGGACAAACTAACAGTCTATCAACTTTCTCCTCCTCCATAAAGGAAGACAAAACAATGGGTTATTTACAGAAAGTGTGTGAGAAAGTTCACTACAAGAATGTTAACATCAGAAGGCTTAGAAAATCTTAAAACAACAGGGTGACATATATTATATATATAAATATAAAAGATATAAAAATAACATTCAGGCTAAGCCAGTTACCTGTTCCACCTTTATGTCATACTCTCCATGGACCTTTTTTCCACGAAAAGCCTTGGCCCTGCAGGGAAAAAAAAAGGAGAGAAAATCAAGGATGTATTTATCTGTAATCAGTGTCTATAGAAAACTTCCTGTAGTGCCTTCAATGTCCTGAAAACACACAAATATACTAATTAAACCTACCTGCTGCACAGGTAGATTTAATCTGCCCCATCCCACAATGTTTTGTAATAAAAGCATGATGTGATTTCCAGCAGTGAAGTGAAAATGCACTGAAATGATGGAACATCAGAAGTGCACCTTTCACATCTGTTAAACAATATAACAGGAGCCCTATTAAACAGGTACAATGTTCCTCCCAGAGTCAACAGTGGCAGTGGAAATTCATTTCCCTGTGCATAACTTCCTAACAACCACTCACCTCCATCTTTACCCACATATTTCATTTAGAAAAACTGGTTTATTGGGAATCCTGTGCTTAGAAACTTTACATTGTTTTTAAAGTGTCAGAGAACTGGGGACTGCTGTTGTCAGATATTTGAGTGCCTGCTTGGGTTCCTAATCAATTTTCCTTCCTCTAGACTGACTTGATATGAAATAATTAATGTGAAGAAGAGTTTATGGGCAATTATTATGCACCAGGATTGCTGGGATAAACCAGAATTCACTGATCCAGGCCTTGCAAACAGACATTCCTCCCGGAACCCATCCCTTGTATCCCTCAGGCTGAATGTATCTGCTTTGGACTAAAGGGGGATTTCAACAAAAAGATAAATCTGTTGATAAAAAGGAATTATTCTGACACTGATCTTGTTGAAGGAACATGGAATCAGCCTCTCTGCGTTTTCTTTGCTCAAGCCAAAGCTTAGGATGCCTTCCCTGCTTTTTTTCTTGTGCAAGGAAAAAATTGTTGCACAATTCAAAGCCTGAACACCACAGAACATCACCTCAAGTGTTAAAGAGCAGCTTTGTGCATTTCCAGCATCTAACAAAATGCATTTAAAAAATGCATCTAATGCATTGCATCTAACAAAATGCTGTTGTTTTACATGAAATCTACCTCACCAAAGAAAGCAATAGCAATACATACATTAGTAATTTATTTCTGCTGCGATCCAGTAGAATTTCACCACTGCTTTCAATAGTGGATAAACAAAATTTCTTAATAATCAAATGTAAGCACTGCCTTGGGCAGCATTTCATAAGGAATAAGGGTATTTCTTAAAGACATTTCTTAAGGATATGGATAATGGATGGTAGAAGTTTTTATACTGAAATCATATACTGAAATATTGCCCAACCATTAATTCTGTATAAACATGAAATGGGAGAGAAGAAAACAAAGAAGAAAGCATTTGTATCATTATATTTTAAACTGTATTCTTGCAATAAATACACAGGAAAGATGAAGTTTGAAATCATTGTTCTGTTCTAGGAGGTGCACACTCAGCTTAGTGTTACCAAATATTTATGCCCATACTAAAAGTAAAAGTTAAAAATAAACCTAATTTACAGAAATACCATTAACCACTTGTTTATCTTCCAAATTTGTTTTGGAATCCCTTAAGAGGAATGTGAGCATCACCTCTTGGAAGCTTTGGGGATTCTGGATGTGTTTTATGGGCCAAACCAGGAGATTTGAGCTGGAGGAAGGCCCCACAATCAGGGATGTGCCCCAGGAGGAGAGCACCCAGCTCACATCCACAGGCAGCTTTAATGCCCCTCTGAAAAACTAAACATTCACCACTGCAAAAAACACTTCAAACTCCAGTTCTGGTCCCCATGCATTGAACAGCCTTGTCCTGGTTGCATTCTGTGGGGAGCAGGATGAGCTCCTGGGTTTTATCTCTGGTGCAGAGACAGGTGAGGGAAGTGCATTGTTGGACATCACATGATACATTTAATTTAAATACAATTATCTTGGCTACATTATGGTGAAGCTGCCTTTTGGTCGCTGGAAAGCCAGTTTAAATACTCAGTTTCTTCAAAATTAAATGGTAACTTGGCATTCCAGAGATTAAAACTCCCCCAAAAGCTGCCCTAACACATATCAGGAACTGGCAGCTCTTTGAGAGAAGGAATGGAGCTGGGAAAGCACAGAGAGCCCAGGAGTGACCCTGCTACTCTTTACTCCAAGTATGTGTTAGTGAGATAACCAGAACACTCATTAGCTGTTAATTAGTGAGATGTTATTCCTCTAAATTCAGTCTTTCTGCTCAACATGAGGCAACCTCCAAAGAGCTAAGCTCTGGCATGATTCGCGTTTCAACAAATGACTTCAGCTTTGAAAATAAACAGGAGTAGTGAGGACTGGAGTTAAGCAATCTGAGGCTTGAAAACAAACCTGACATTCAATCATTTCAAGGGAATCAATTTTGCAGCAGCTTTAGCCAACAACTTTTATGAAAATGTATAATATTCCACAATATTCTTCAAATGTTGAGCCACAGACTGCAAGAATTTATCTTGTATCTGTTGGAATTCCCTGGCTGCTGGGAATTTCAGACTTTCTGTGCTGATCCCCAGGAGAACACTGCCTTTGGCCTGAGACTGTGGAGAAAGCTTCAAAATTAAATGATAGAACTGGGATTGTGGGTGTGTAGAGTAAATAAAAGTGTGTAAAATCACACAGTAGAAAACTTGGAGTTTAAAGTTTCAAAATATGATAATATATATATAAATCAAGATAAACTAATCCTTCTTCACTTTCTTCTTCATAAGTTTAAGTAGTATTGTGTAATTAGATTAAAAAATCCACATTGCAAAGCACAAGTAATTGTTTATTAAGTTAAAAATAAAAATAATTTGTGCCTTTTCTTAATTAAACTGTTTATCCCTAAAAAAACTTATAAAAATGCAATTCCATTTTTAGTTTATTAAAGCACTATAAAACTCACAATTTGTAAAACTATAATATAAATAAAATTAATAAACATCTAAATCCAAATGAGGGATACCATCTTACACATTTCATCCCAACCCTAACCCAAAAAAACCCCTAAACATCCACAGGTATCTCTGAAGAATACCTGAAAATTTCATCACTTAAACGTTTCATAACAAAGTCCAAGAATTAGCTATCATGTGGTTATTGTGAAACAGAACCCAGTTTTCATTTTATTTACTCTCCCTTGGAAATTCAGCCATGCCCTGCTTGAATTATTCCCCATTTGCAATAAAAGAAAGAGGCAGTCCTATCATAATGACATTCATTACATACTTATGGTAATTTATTTTATTTTTTACTGAGGGGAGCTGAGGAATGCCATTGTTTGGTGTTATTTATTTACAGAATTCCCCTCAACTGCAGTCTCGAATTGCTGTTGAGCCTCATTCCTGTTGGCACAGAGTGTGGAAGGGCTGCAGGCAGCTCCAGAGCTGTCCAGGACAGGGGTCTCAGGAGTGAAACTAAAAATCAAACACACCCAAACCAGGGGTGCTTACAGTAACACTGCTCTGCTGGTGTGGATGGTTTCTGCATTGTAGGCAAAGAAGAAAAGGGAAGAAATCATAAATCATCTGCCTGACACTCCACCAGTGCTTTCCAAAGGCCACAGGGAGAGCAGAGAGCTGGGGAAGGGATGCTGCAAGCTGAAGGCACAGCCAGAGGCTGCTCAGAACACCTGAAACATTGATGCATTTCTTGCTGCACGATTCATATTTAAAATTAAACCACCAGAGAATGGGCAGCTGCCGCAGAGGCAGCCTGAACTCACTCCACTCACTGAACTTTGCCAAGGACAAGCAGTGAAGCAGAGTAATTAAAGGGGTTTCAAATATATAAATAATAAATCTGATTTATTTCCCTGTTCAGCTACACAGCATCTACACACAGTTCCACAGTATCTTACTATGCCACGAGACCTGGTTTAATAAATATAAATATAAATATATATATATATACATATACACACATATATACATATATATGTGTGTGTGCATATATACAGAATAGTCACAAATATTCTATATTCTCTGTATATATAATATATATATGTGTATATATATGTGTGTGTATATATATATTCCCAAATATTCTGTATGCATATATCATATATACGTGTATATATATATACACACAGAATATTCCCAATCATTCTATATATATATATCATATATATGTGTGTATATATATATAGAATATTCCCAAATACTCTATATGCATATATCATATATATATGTGTGCATATATATATACAGAATATTCCCAAATATTCTATATATATCATATATATGTGTGTATATATATATACTGAATATTTCCAAATATTCTATATGTATATACCATATATATATGTGTGTATATATATACTGAATATTCCCAAATATTCTATATGTATATATCATATATATATGTGTATATATATACAGAATATTCCCAAATATTCTATATATCATATATATGTGTGTATATATATATACTGAATATTCCCAAATATTCTATATGTGTATATCATATATATGTGTGTATATATACAGAATATTCCCAAATATTCTATATGTGTATATATGTGTGTATATATATACAGAATATTCCCAAATAACTGATTTACTGCAATTATCAGTGAACTCCATGTAGAGATACTGACAGACAAATGACACAGATCCAGCCAGAATTCCATGGACTTAAAATTGTCTCAGTGACAGGCCAGGAAAAGCTGCAGAGAAACAAAATCTTCTCTTCAAGTTAATATTTCATGTACAGCCCAGTCTTCAAGTTCAAATGGGATTCTAAATAATTTGTTCTTTAGTTCAATTAAAAAAGACTTTTTTAAACACAGAAAGACCACAAGCTGCTGTTAACAAAACCGGTGCATGATAAGATCTGCACAGCATTTTCATTTTATGGGAATTAAACCACATGCCACTGCAACCAGGGGGGATTTCTGTGTCAGCATCCTTGTGCTCTACAGCTGACAGCACCAACATTTGCTGTGCTGCCTTCCCCACCAGCCCAGCTTTGGGTAACTCCCCTCTGATCAGGTTATCATGCTTAAATAGAAATTAACCCCAGTGATTTAAGGCTTTCCTTTATTTACTTGTTCCACATTTCTGAAAAAAAAAAAGACTGATATGAGACTAAAAAATTCTGCTTAAAACCTGACTCTGAAAGGCCTTGATATTCCCAAATGTTACTGAGATCCTGCAAAGAGCTGTCTGGATTTAAACCATGTCCTTTTTGTGTCTGCAGGATGCAGTTCCACCCTTGGCCCCTGCCCCAGCCCCTCTTTCACTCTCCCATAAAACAGTGATGTCTTCTCAAGGTATGACCTCATACAGAGATTGCCTCAGGAGGAGCAGCCAGCAGCACAAAATAAATGTCAGAACACACCAGACGTGTGACTCTGAGTGACTTTTGGCTCTGGGAGTGCTCCCTGCTGGGCTGGGTTCCATTAGATTAATGATAATCTGCATTTAACTGTAAATCTGCACAGCAGTGCCTTCCCTGGCTTGGGACAGCACAGGTGATTCCAGAAGCTTCCATGGCTCACATTTCTGCTTTGCTGCTCATCACCCAGCTGGGTGCAATGCCCTCTCCATGGCAAGGACACAGTCACCCACCCCAGGAGGTGACACTTCACAGAAACACCAACTGAAATTTGATTTATTTCGTACATTTTTTCCCCAGCATGCCAGGTAGGACATGACTGATGCACTGCTTCACTCTCACTCCATCATTTTGAAGGGGAAAATAAACTGCTCATAAAAAAACAACAACAACAAAAAAGGTGTTTCTGCCAATATGTCTGAGTCCTCATGGTGTCTCTGTACCTGAAATCTCTGCATCAAATATTTCTATACCAGAGTTGTCAATCATAACTGATGGAAAGAGAATTCCTGGGAACAAAGGCAAGGATTCCTGTCCTGGTGCATCTCAGCACAGTTCTCCCAGCTGGCCTGCCCCTGGCACTGTCCCAGTAAACCCTGCCAGGATTTCTGCATCTCTGAGCTGCCCATTTATAGAGGAGCACCAGTGTTGGAACCCTGGAAAATGAGAATTTCAGACTTTCTGTGCTGCCAGGCACTGACCCCCAGGAGAACACTGCACTGACCTGAGGCTGTGGAGAATCTTCCAGAATGGAATGACAGAACTGGGATTGTGGGGGTGGAGTTTGATCAGCAGTGTGTGATATCACAGGGTGGGAAACTCAGAGTTTAAGGGTTTAAAATACAGTAATACACATAGAGAAAGATGGAGGTTTTAGGGTGCAGGCTGGTCCTTCTTCTTCACCTTCTTCTCCATGGGTTTGGGTGGTTTTGTGTAATTGGATAAAAAAATCCCCACTGTGGGGCATAGGTGTTTGGTTATTGGGTTAAAAGTGAAAGTAATTGAGGTGTCATTTCTTAATTGGACAGTTTATCCTTAAAAGGCCTTGTAGAGAGGCAGATAGGGTTCCATTTTTAGTTTGTTGGAGTGAAGTGCTGTAGGACTCAGGGTTTGTGAGACTGTGACACAGATAAGAACTAATAAACATCTGAGTCCCAACAAGAAATACCATCTCACACATTGAATCCTGACCCTGGCAAAAATAGAAGATAAAACTGCACACACAGGAGGGCACAGCCACCCCAGAGCTGACACTGAGCAGGGCAGGAGAGCCCTGCAGGAACCTCTGCTCCTCCTCTGCAGGGATTCCCTGCCCTCCCCTCTGCAGCCTGGAGCAAAGGACTTTGTTAAAAACTGGCTTAAAACCCGAGTATGAGGGTCCTGCCTGCATCCTCATCCCCTTCCCCACTCCCTTCACCAGGGATGGCCACACTCCTGAAAAACCACAGCAAACACTTCCCAGGGGAGGCTTTCCCTACCCAAAGAGATCTACCTCTAAAAGCTCATTTAAAAATAACCCATAGCCTAGCTAGAAATAAAGAACACAATTCTATTAAGCACCAATTATTCCATTTCCCTGTCTGGGCTGCACACAGCTCTTGCTAGAAAGGTGGGGGTTTTTTTTTTCCACAACTTTATTTGTGGCACCTTCAGAGGCTTCCATTACCTCCACTTCAATCCCTTTTTTAATTCTCCTAATTCATTGCCAGCTTTTTCTTTCTTTTTTTCTTTCTTTCTTTCTTTCTTTCTTCCTTTCTTCCTTTCTTCCTTTCTTCCTTTCTTCCTTTCTTCCATCCCTTGGCATGTATCAAACCCCCTCTACTCTGATCATTTCAACTAAACAGAGCCATTTTATTATTTCCATTTTTTATTCTTGCAATCCTTTTTATTCTGGAGGGTTTTTGTCTGTGCCTGAGCAGTGTTTTCACTGGGGATGCAATGCAGAAGAATGTGCCTCCTACTCCTGAATGTCTCTGTTGAACTGAAATTTTCTGGGTCTTTCAAACAGCATGCTCGACTGAAAATGCCTCATTTTCTGCCCACTCAAGGTGAAACAAGCTCTCTTTCATGCCCAAACACCAAGTCTGCCTTGCTGGTAATGTCTCAAAATCCCACACCTCCCATTATGTAATATTTACCATTAGCCCATTTCTTCTCTGCAAGATTTATGGTCACGATGTAACTTCTGGGAGCTCCTTTTTTTTGGAAAGGGATGACAAATGAGTATTTTTAAATGTTCATTCCCTCACCAGCAGAAGACCCAATACGTGATGCAACATATTCTAACCTTTTCCAAATCTGTTAGACTCATTAAGACTGCTACTACACTTTCCCAGGGCTGGGGTCATAAAAATATTTTGTACTCATGAGATGAACAGAAAGTTCCAACTTTTCTACAGGAAAACACTGCCAGCCAAATTACGAAATATCACTGCTCTGAATTCAGCTTTTATTGCTGCTCAAGCCTCAAACTGCACCTTCTGCCCTGAGCTCCTTATCTCCTGTAGCAAATAATCCAAGATAAAGTAACAAATTTTGGCATTTCCCTACCAACTAAGTATTCCATCCTTTCCATTTCATCTGCTGATAACCGAGATAAAGCAGCACAAACAGTGATTGAGCAATCCTGTTCAGAAAGGAAGGCACATCATCTGCAATAAATGGCAAAACTGTCCCACAGTGCAGCCCCTGGGAATAGTTTGTGACAGGGAAAAACCCAAACCAGCTAGGAAGATAACCAAAAGGTATGCAAGTTTATTTTTTATATTGAGGTAAAGAAAATCCAGTGAACCTGAGGACTTTACCAGGAGGTCACTTCTGGCAACATCTGAAAAGCCAGATAAACCAGCATGGGGTGAAAGAGCCTCTGAGACTGAATCCAATCCATTTTTTCATCAGAAATGCATCTGCCTTTTAATTTTTCTCTTTATCCCGAGTTCTCCAAGGTGTTCCAGATATTTCTGAGGAAGATGTGAGACTCTCTGAGGTAAATTTGAGTAATTTATGCCTGGAGAGACAACAGTGTCACTTTATATACAACGAGTTGCACTATGAACTTTGTTTGAATTTTCACCTTTGAGAATCCTGAATTTAACACAGAAACTGCATCTTAAAAACCTCATTGAACTTCTGAGTGAATCATTCAAAGGGAGGAAAGAAAGAGGGGGAAGATGCAAGTCATGCACTACCACTAACATCACATTACAGGAAGACTTGAGGCCCCATTTGAACAAAAAGCCCAAATAATCGGTGTAAACCAGCATTTGATGTTTCCATTTTCTTTTTCATGCAGCTGAAACTTCTGTTTTAATATTTATACTCAAGACAACCACGTGCTGCCCTGGCTTTTTGGGTTTTTTTGCTAAACCTCATCTTGGTTTAGCACCTGCACATCTGCAGGAAGGAAAGGAGTTCATGGCTTTTGCTGCCCTCTCCTGTAGGAAGAAATGCAGATGAGATTGACCAAAAATGGTTTCCAATCAGTGGGAAACAGATTCATGGTCAAGGCCCTGGATTTCCTGGCTCTAAGGGACCAGCCCAGGTGCCAGCCCCTCTTGGGCAGCAGTCACAGGGAGGGGGTGCATGGAAATATTGGGAATATTTCCAATGTGTGCTCAGGGATGGGTGATGGGCACCAAAGGCATGAATCTAACTCACAAATTGCTGAAATCTACCAGAAAAAGCACATTAACAGAGCAGTCAGAACATTGTTGATGTGTTTCATGCAGCATTAGCAAAAATCATAATGAAATTAATCACTGCCATCCCATGGGTTAAATTACTGCTAATTGCTGATGCTGTCTGTGATACTCTGCTATTTGCAGGTGAATTAATGAATATTTCAAGGTGGGCTTTTTTCTCACTCATACCCAGAGTTTGCATTGGTTTCATGAGTCTCCTCTGACTCTAAATGTGGATCTGGGTGGTACTTCCAGTGCAGTTTCCCCTCCTCGAGGGAAGGAGGATTTCACTCACTGTGCTCAGCAGAAAACAAAAAGAATTTATCAGTTCTTATGAAGAATGAGCCCCAGAGACGTGCATTTCCAGAGGAAGGTCCAGAATGCTGCCACAAAAACTCAATTACCCCACAATTCTCACGTTCCAGTAGCCATGGGAATTACATTGTACAGATAATTCTCTGTGCAAATGAGTACCAAGAAAGTAGAAAATGTTTTTGCCAGTATCACCTTTCCATGGTTTTCAAGCTTCCCAAGTGTGTTAGAAAACTAAACTCATCACCTTGTAGCTCAATATTACACCTTGAAATACAATCACATCATTTTGTCTGTGCTTCAAAAACCCGTGCTTGGTTTATTGATTTCAATATTCTCTAAAAAGCCAAATAACCAAGGGCCTGTGTTTTGAGGTTTTTTAAGCTTTTCACTACAGATTAGGGAACAACAGAATTTTCCAGTACTGCTGCTTTGTGAACTGTGTTTTACACAGCAATAAACTGGCACCACAAGTAATGCTCCAGACATGGACATTACATCCCTTCCCCAGGTGAGCCTGACCTTGGGAAAATGGACTTGGGAAAATGGAGCCCAGAAAGCTCAAAGCCAGGAAAATCTGCTGGGATTTGTACCACAGAGCAGAGCCCAAGGTGAGGATGCTGTGACAAAGGGGAAACCAGCAGAGATGGGAAAGGACTTTGCTGACAGTGGTGTCTGACAGGCAGCTGTGCAAACACTTGATTTGCTCATGGTGCATCTGATCAGGAGCTGAATTAAAACCAGAAAATCTCTGTTAGGGAGAGGCACACTCATTTTGGTGTAACTATGCCATAAAACAATACAAATTCCCAGCATGGCTCACACCCTTCCCATCATTTGCACAGCAAAAACGAGCCAAGTGTTCAGAGCTTAACAACCACTGGAACCAGACAGGCTCCACACCCTCCCAAGAGTTTGGTGCAGAATTACCCAGCCAAGGTCTGCAGCACTCAGGGCACCTCCAGCTCTGCAGTGGGGGAGCATGGAGCACAGGAGGTTTGGGGTTTGGGGATGCAGCAGTGTCCCCAGGGGCTGCACCCTGAGCCCTCCCAGCTGAGAGGAGCAGGGGCAGTGCTGAACACAGGCTGGGATTCCAAATCTGCCCTTCCCCTTCCCTCTTTTTTGCCTTTTTTTTTGCCCAGCTAAGTGCTGTCAGATCTGAGATTTACTGCCAAAACATGGCAGTGTAGCAGGCGTGAAGAAACTGAGATGCAGACAAGCATTCTCTCCTGACACGCAGCCCCACGTAGCAATAGGTGCAATAATTACATAATTGCAGGATTCAGATCCATAGGATTAATTCCCCCTCTGCCTCTAGGGGTGAGAACAGGATCTCTCTGTGAATTTTTGCTCACAACAGCAAAGCCTGTTCCGAAATCTCAGAGATTTGAGTGGGTCTGATCTCTGCCTGGGTGAATTTCACGCAGCCCTGAGCCCAGGGTGCCCAGGGGATGAACTGGACCTACCCAGCTCATCCTGTGGGATCCACCTGTGGTGCCCAGGAGATGGACTGGACCCACTCAGCTCATCCTTTGGGATTCAACCATGGTTCCTCAGGGGATGAACTGGAGCCAGCTCACCCCATCCTGTGGGATCCACCTGTGGTGCCCCAGGAGATGAGCTGGACTCACTCAGCTCATCCTGTGGGATTCACCCATGGCCCCTGAGGAGATGAACTGGAACCAACCTCATTCTGTGGGATTTATCCAGGGTCCCCCAGGAGATGAACTGGACCTATGCATCTCATCCTTTGGGGTTCACCCATGGTCCCTGAGAAGACGAACTGGACCCAGCCCCAGCTCACCCTGTGGGATCCTCCTGTGGTGCCCCAGGAGATGAACTGGAACCACTCAGCTCATCCTGTGGGATCCACCCAGGGTGCCCAAGAGATGAACTGGCCCCACTCTCCCCACCATGTGGGATCCATCCAGCATCCCCCAGGAGCTGCCCGAGGCTGTGGTCCCCTCCCTGCCGCTGGCTCCTTGGTCCCCCCAAGGCTGCAGCCCCTGGCAGTGCTTCCTCAGGAGAAGGAGGTGGGAATGCATTTCCCACGGAGCAGCTGCCATTTGGCAGAGCCCCCCAGAGCAGCCTTGGTTATGTAAGAGCCCAGGCTGAGCTGGTTACTGGTAAATATTTTCACTTGTGAATTTACGACTCTGGGCAAGGAGGATCCTCCCAGCCAGTAAACAATAACAGCGCTCCGAGGGAGAATGTGTTCCTGATTACTCCACAATAATCCTGCTGGGACACAAATCCAGGATGTGTTGAAAAGCTCTTGGAGCTGGAGACCCAGGGTGTCCATCCTGCAAGTGTAGGGAGGGAAGGCTGCTGCACTCAGCCTGCTTTGCTGCTGCCTGCACACAAACTGGTGTGCAGTTCCAGCAGACACCGATTCCAGGCAGCTCTCCTATCAAAATCCCACACAGTGGCACTCTGCCAGCTCCTTCTCAAACCCTTCTCTTTTTCATTTGTGAGCAGGGAAGAAACTAGAGCACACAAAATGAGCAAGTAATGCCCAAGATCCCAACAGCACAAGCAAAAGAAAAAGCAAAGGATTCACAGACACGGCCGTTAATTTTTTAAAAGCAAAGTCCATGAATCTTTCTAACTACTTTTGAGGTCAGGATTTTCTATCTTTTCACCTCTTCTACTATTTCACTTTAGAGCTTCTTTTTTACCCCCAGCAGTTTTTGTGACTTTCTGAACCAGCCCCTATTTCCCATAGCAACCAGAACACACCTGGTGAGCGCTGCACTCATTAACTTCATTGCAAGCTACTGCAGTCTGAGTTTCTCCATTCTCATTAATTACTTACCCTGTTCCACTGCCCAGCAGCTAATTAAAAAAAAAATTGCCCTGTTGAGCTGCAGACAGAATCTGAAGTATTATTATGTTTTGTTTTGAGGCTATTTTTAAGATTTCTTAGTAGTGGATCTCATTTTTTTGGATAATCCAGCCATAATATGCACTGATTGTGAAGGAAAAAAAGGGCAGATCATGAAGATTTAAAGGCAACCAATGACACTGGACTTAGAGACTTTTAATAAAGGTTTTTGTGTTTATGGGCATTTCTCCTAAATGCATTTCACATTCTGTCAGCTCAGCCAGGATCACCCAAGACAAAAATCCTGCATTTCTTTAGAGGAGTTTGCACCTCCAGCCATCTCAGACCCACCCCGGGCCGCCCAGGCCACATCTTTTCCACAAAAGGGAAGCAGAGCAAACCAAGATCCATTTCTGCCAGGTGTGTTTTTAGGGAATTACCAATCCCTGGGGTGAGTTTTGAGTTTGAGCTCCTGCCCCTTGCCAGGCTGGAGGAGAGCAGGTCCCAGCTCCATCCAGTCCAGCACTGCCATCTGCCGGGAGCTGCAGCTCTGCAAAATCACCGCCAAAACCACCCAAGCCTGGAGTGCTTTCACCCATTTGTCCAACTAATTACTAATTAAAAAGCAATGGTGGTTTAATTTTGAACCAAAATATTAACCGCTGTAAATAAAACTGGAGCAACCAAAGGAAATTTGAGCAGTAATTCCCATCTATTCACCATTGCTAACTACTGAGCTCTGATTCTGCAAGGTTTCAGAGGGAAAGGAAGGAGCTCAGGTATTTTCTCAGCTGGAATTTAGATCAAAATCAAGAAAAGAATTCATCACAATCCAAGCTGCAGTGAGGCTCGCACGAGACACATGGGTACAGAGCTGGCACTGACCAAAATCCATCTCTGCCTTCTGCTTTTACATTTTACCACAGCTTGAGAGACTGAAAAATGGAAAAATATATGAAAAAACCCATTCACAAATAATTATTTGATAAAATAATATTAACTAGACTAGATTCCCTAATCTAAATTCCCTAAATTTCAAAAATATATTTAAAAAACATTTGGGAATAATTATTTAATAAAATTATATTATCTAGACTAGATTCCCTAAAAATTAAAAAATATATTTTAAAAAATTTGGGAATAATTATTTAATAAAATAATATTAACTAGACTAGACTCCCTAAGGGTTTCTTTCTTCCATCAGAGAAAATCTCACTTTTTAAGCTATGCCAGGTGTGGAGAGCCTGGTCCCCCATTACTGAGGGGACACTTGGGCCTGCCCTGGTTGGGGACAGCTCCAGGAAAAACTCCACATTGGGCAGGAAAAAACTCCACGTTGGGCAGGAAAAACTCCACATTGGGCAGGAAAATCTCCACGCTGGACAAGAAAAACTCCACACTGGACAGGGAGGTATGGAGGCAAAGCAAAGTGGAGCCTTGTGCTCAGAAATGAACACAAGACAGGTCTAGATGTGAAAAACCGAGACAAAGAAAATGGGGCAATTCTCAGTTTATCATGATTTTTTGGCATCACACATCCCAAAGAAAGAAGAGGAAACATGGTCATTAGGTATCTGCACAGGCAATAAAGAATTCAGCAAAATCACCAAGTTTCCATCATTTGTAAGAGACTAAATCTTAATTTTAGGTGTCCTCATTTTGCCAGCAGCCCTCAGTGACAGCCAGGACAGTTGGGGACAGTGACACATTGATGGCTTATATAATAATAATGGCTTGTTATAATAAGTATATTTATTTACATTAATTGTTATAACAATATATTAATAATACCTTATATTCTTCACTATACTCAACAATCAATAAACAAAACCATAATTTTTTTTTCCACTGAAGAGAGGGGGGAAATGTGGGAAAAGGATTTGTAGGGAATTCTCAAAGCCTGACAGAAGGCTCACATAGTATACATCTGTATACAAACCTTAAGATAAAAATACTTACTTTGAAATACTATAGAATAAGATAAATATTGTTGAGAGAGAAATAGAACTAGAAAGAAGTTTCAAAAGATAGCCTTACAAATAAGACTAGATACTTCAGAGAAATAGAATTATAAAAGATACGGTATAGTAAGACCCACAAAAATTAATTTTAGATAATTAACTTTAAAACATTTACAGTAGAGTGTGACAAAAACTAATAAGCCAAAAACTGCTTATGATATATTATAATTAAGAAATAATTAACTTCTAATTGTAATAACATGAATTATAACATCTATACTGTCTCACTCTTCACATGAAAATAAAAAGAATAAAAGTTTTTAAAACACCTCTCAGTTACCCCATCTCTGGGTCAGAAAAAATCCTAATCCAACAAACAGTTGCACCCTTGTTCCTCTCCATCTTCTCCATTTTCCCTCCCTAGCTTTCCCCCAGATTGTCCCCAGCACCCACTCCTCCTCGTGGCAGGACAGTGTGTCCCAAACAATCCAAACCCCCCATGTCCAGCTCAGAGAGGAGCAGGTGGAGATGAGCAGCTCTGCCCAAAGCTCTGTCATTGCCCTGGTGGCCCTGACAAGAACCAGAGGAGCATTATTGCACATTCAGACACAATTCCCAGCTGGAAAAACACCTCAGAGACAATTCCCCAGGCAGAAATGGGGCTGTTTTCTGCACTTAGCTGCTGGAGAAGGGGATAACTGGGAGGGTTTGGTATTGACCTTTGTCACAATCACATTTTCTGAAAAATCTCTTTGCCCAGGATTTTCTCCTGGGAAGCTGAGAAGCCTCAGAGAAAAAGGAAAACAATAATTATCTCATTTGCTTCTCCCGTGTTTTGCTGCTTTGGAATGTGGTTGGAGATTGTTTATCCAACAGGTCAATGTTTGATTGGTTTCATGTGAATTGTTTTTACTTAATGACCAATCATGGTCAGGCTGTGTTGAGGCTCTGGAAAGAGTCACAAGTTTTCATTAATATCTTCTAGCCTTCTGTCTGTATCCTTTCTCTATTATTTATTATAGTTCAGTACAGTTTTAGTATAACATTCTTTTATATATTATAGATAATAAAATAATTAATTAGCCTTCTAAGAACAAGGAGTCAGATTCTCAATTCCTCCAATGATGGGGGTCTCAGAAAATACCCCAGACCTTCCTCTCACAGATGCCTTTAATGCCACCTGAGTGGAGCCCCAGCAGAGGCAGCAGTGAGAGCAGGAATGGGAATTGTTGTGTTCCAATAAGGAGCACACCAAGGGCACCCCAGCAGGGCTGGGAGCACCCCAAGGGCTGGGCTGGGAGGGAGGAACAGGCACAGCTCCACAGCCAAGGAAGGGAAGGATTCAGGAGAGGTGTTGTGAGGGTCCCCAGGACGAGGTGAGAGATGAGAATTTGACTCCAAGTTCTCAGAAGGCTGATATTATATTATATTATATTATATTATATTATATTATATTATATTATATTATA
>JAWWEY010000029.1:18587178-18602638 GCA_035582745.1 Loriotus luctuosus | reverse complement strand
CTGAGGCTGCCCAAGCTGGGCCTGCTGAAGGCTTTCATAAATCCCCACTTCATTCTCTGAACCTTGCCTGGCCTCTGCTCTGGGGGCACCCCCAAGGAATCAAAATCTGGAATGGAGCAGGGCAGGCTGGGGAGGCTGCAGTGCTTGGTGGCAGCTGCTGAGTGTCCCATGGTGTAAAATCCTCACCTGAGTGTCCTGTGGTGTATAAAACTCCCCCTAAAAACAGCTCTGGGAGAAACATTTTCATCAACAAAGTTTAGTCCTACCTGAGAGGGGAGGATTTAGAAAGGGCTTGAACTGGTGGGGAGGAATTGCATCACCACTTGTGCTCCTAATTGGTGATTTTTGTCAATTATACTGATTTGCTGGATTTATAGATCTATATTCATGCCATTGCAGGGTGTTTTTTGTGGATTTTTCCATATCTGCTCCTGGAGGCCTCCAATAAAGACCAACCTTTACATTACTTCCTATACCAATATTATCTTAAAAGTTGAGCAAATTCACATAATTGACAAAAATCACCAAGGAGCTCTCAATGGGCTGGTTTGGGGCTTTGGTTCCCAGAGAGAACCCAGATAGGACAGAGGCTTTGGAATGTGTTTGGTCTTTCTGCCTAGGGAAAAAATAGGGAAAATTACTGGGAAAACCAGCTATGAATACAATAAGCTACAGAGCTACCAATCCATGTGTGAAGAATACAGAGAATAAATTAAAGAAAAAAAAAAGGCCAAAATCAATCCAGCATCGCTTATTTACATCCACTTCCTCCTGTGGAACATATATTTAGCCAAGAGCTGTGGTGTTTCTGTTCCCTCCCCTGAGCTGTGCCTCAGCCCTGCAGCACGACTTCCCCTCAGTCGTGCCTCAATTTTCACCATTCAGGCCCAAAAATAAAACGAGTGCTTCCATTAGCAGCAGCACTTGGCAGCTGGGGAAAATCAAGCTTCACATTTCAGTTTGGCTCAGCAGAGCAGAGTCAGATCTTTCTACCTGCTGAGCACCAGCTTCACTCACCTCACTTGTGTAGCAGCAAGGAGAGAGGATGTTTTGGGTACAAATATGTAATGGTGAATTTAATTATTGTAAAGTCATGAAATTTAAAAACAAGCAGCTGATGAGAACAAACTCAACACACACACAAAAAAGAGAAATCATTGACATTATGAATTAACTTTAAAAAAAAATAAATTATTAACAATTATTCCAGTTGGGAGAAGACAAGCTTGTGGATTGTATCTGCTAGGATTCTACTCCTACATTTCTCACTGTGTTGGATAGAATGCCCAGAATTAATCTTGATGCTTTTGGACATTTTGAGGGGTGCTTCACACAACAAATTTCCACATCCAAAGTCAGCCCCATCTGATGGGCTGTGTTTACCTGAACATAAATTGTAAAAAAGTATCTTTTTTACACTGAGAAAAGTGTGGAGAAATTGTAGAGATTATATTTTTTAAAGTAAGGCTAAGGCCTTACTCTTGTAGTTCAAGAACTGAAATTCTTGCGTTGCAGGTGTGAGTCAGGTAACAAAACCCATTTTATGTCATGTCCTGCCACTGGATCTTCAGACTAAAACTAATTCTAATTCTTAAGGTGATAATTTCCCAGTATTATTAATTGCTTCTGGCACCTAAGATATAACAGCTGCACTGTACTTGTTATCCTGACAAATACCTCCAAAAATCAATTACCTGTCATGCTTTTCTCACTGAAATAAGAAGGCAAATGTGCAAAATAGATTTGTAGAGAGTTCTCAGGGCTTGACAGAAGACTCACACAGTGTCTGCATCTGTGTGCAAAATTTGAGACAAGAAATGCTGAATTAGAAATGCCATGGAACAGGACAGATATTGTTGAGAGAGAAATGGAGTTAGAAAAAAGTTTCAGAAGATGGCCTCTCAAATAAGACTAGACACTTTAGAGAAATAGAACAGTGAAAGATGCATTGCAGTAGGACCCATGAGGGGCAGTTTTAGATGACTGGCTTTAAGGCATTCACAGCATGGTGTGGCAAAAAGCTGATAGCCAAGAAATGCTTATGATGTTTTGTAATTAAAAAATGGTTGACTTCTGATTTATAGCATGAATTATAACATCTGTATTGTCTCACCCTTCTCATGAAACTGAAAATAAAATATTTTAAAACATCCGCCAGTTACCCCATCTCTGGCTCAGAAAAGGGAATTATCCAACAGGAAATAACACAGAATGTGTATTTAGACTGATGAACTTCATGCACATACAGAGTTTTTACTGCAAAAGTTAATTCAGCTTCCCAGAAAAGCCAGGCTTTTGTGATCATCCTGTAGCCCTGGAAACTTTCTGGGCACTTCCAACTAAATTTGAGGGAGAGCTGGAACCTTACAATCCATTTAACTCTGTGAAAACAATGCAAGGAAGTATAGAAACACCTAAAGCAGCATCTCTTCACATTCAGGATTTCATCCAAACAAGCCAAGCACCTCAGTGTGATTTTGGATACCATTTTAAACCCTTCCTCCTGTGTTTCCATTGCAGCCATTCCCTACAGAAGCACGAGGAGATCTCTGCACAAACAACCAGGCTGTGCTGGGATTGGGATGAGAGGAAGGAGGGATTTGTCTTTCCAAACAAGCTGTGGGTCTGCTGGTAGATAAAACCAGCACTGAGAGATAAAACAAACAATGAGAAGGATTCCACTGATTGATGAATGGAAAAATAAATTTGCCTTTACAAGCAAACTGTAGGTTGGCTGATAAATGAAATTGGATATTGAAAGATGAAAGGAACAATGGGGAAAACCCCTTAATTCCATAATAATTAACAATTAAAAGGGAGGGTTATACATTAGAGGGAAATCTTTGGTATCAGGTGATTTGGGAAGTCTGTACTTCTCAAGTACCTCAGCCAATGGGGAAAGAGAGAAGGGAAGTTGGGATAAAAAGGAGGCTGCATCCTCCAAAAACGTGAGGAAGGCTATTCTCTTTCACATTCATATTTTCTGGAAAAATCCCCTTTACCCAGGTTTTTCTCCTGGGAAGCTGAGAAGCCTCAAGAGAAAAGGAAAACAATTCTCATCTCATTTGCTTCTCCTGTGTTGTGCTCACATGTGGAATGTGTTTGGAGATTGTTTACCCACAGGTGATTGTTCCATTGGATTCTGCTGTGAGTTGTTTTCACTCTTTGGCCAATCAGAGCCAAGCTGTGTTGGACTCTGGAAAGAGTCACAAGTTTTCATTATTTTAGCATTCTGTAAGTATCCTTGCTGTATTCTTTACTATAGTATTCTTCAATATAACATAGTATCATAAAGTAATAAATTAACCTTCTGAGAACATGGAGTCAGATTCATCATTCCTTCCTACCACAGAGCACCCCACAAATATGAGAGTTCTCTACCCCACTGGAATTATTTCTGGATTCTCCATCTATTTAGCAATTCACCCATGTGGAGAGCAATGCAACTTTAATGAATTTGGTTTTTCAGTCACCCTCCACAATTTTCTTTAGAATAATCCCTGGGCTACGAAGCCAGAGGCAGCATCTGGAGCAGGGGCATCTCTGCTGTAAGCCTTAAACCATTTGCTCTCTTTGTGATATTCAAATGACTTTGCTCTCATGCACCACATTCCAGCTGGTATCCCACGGGATCTGCTGGACAGGACTTGGGTAAAAGATGCCCCATGTCTGGCAAACAAGATCAGGGAACCACAGAGTATCCTGAGGGGGAAAGGACCTGCAAGGGTCACTGAAGAGCAGACAACCCCAAAATCCCACTCTGTGCATCCTTGGGAGCATTGTCCAAATGCTCTGGTGGTCAGGACAGATTCCCCAGGCTTTTCTCAGCTTCCAGCTGCTAATTCCTGAGAAAGGACAGAGTACTGCAGCAAAAGAGGTGGGAGGAGAAGGTGGAGGACAAGCACTCTATTGTTGTCATCTTATTGCAGGGGTTCCACACTGCTGTCTCCTTATCACAAAGGTTTCACACCTCCTTGGTGTTTCTGGTGGGCAGCTCCTCACAGCACTGACTCTTTCTTCTTCACACAGCAGCCAACTGACTCCAGTTCCCCTCTCACCCAGCCACCCCACTCTGTTATAGCATCTTCTTCTCATTGCTTACAGCTGTGGCCTGGTAAAGTCAGGCCTGTTCCCAATCTTTGATAATTGGCCCAGCTGCAACTCCTTAGGGGTGAGATTACTTTCTACACTATTTTTATTTTCTTATATTCTATCCCCCTACATTCTGTGGGCATTTAGCAACAAATAAAATGTTTATCAGCATTCAAGTCTTTGATTCATATCTGTGCTCCTGGAAATACTTAATGGTGGTAGGAGAGCAACCCTGCTTACAAGGTTAACTGAAATCAGTATATGAAATAATGACTGACTTAGCCACAGACAGATCAAGAATCTTTCATCTTCCCAGTTTCCTCCTTAGGTGCTACTCTGACTGAAATTACTGGGCTAAGTGCTGTGATATAGTCTGGAAAGTTAAAAAGTAAACTTTCTCCATGGTAATGGCAGCATTAACAAAAACACAGAGATGCAAGAACACAAACAGATGAGTACCTGGTGTTGCTGAATTTCTACAACAGCTCATAAAACCTCTGCACAGCCACCTTGTTCAAATTCAAAACAGTTCCACACCCCGGGGAAAGCAACTGTTGGTGCCATCAACAGAAAATGGAACACAAACAGAAATTAAAAACAACCTCCCCCAGCAGCCACGGGGTTCCTGAGCACTGAACTGCTCCACTGAACAGACTTCACAGCTCCCTGTCCAGGTTTTTGTTTCCAGGTAAAAATAAAATAAGTCAGTTCAGAAAATAACTTCTCCTTGCCTCTGGTGAAATGATGTGTGAATTAGAAATGCTCTCTGCACTCACCTGCTTTCCCAGAAATTAAATGGATGCTTTTATTTTGGTTTTCACTCAGCAGCTGGGGGGACCTGCCCTTCACAGGCCACCAGAAGTCTGTGACAAGCCAAGGGCAAAAGGGGAAGATGGAAAAGATGAAAGAGATGGAAAAGCTCAACAGAGGAGTAACCAAGACTACACAGTAAGAAAGTATGAATTAGGTAAAAACCACAGAAATGAGATTTTAATATCCTTCCTTCACTTTGCCAAGCTTTGACCCCACTGTGACCGTGGAAGGAGAGAGGCATTCTTAGAATTTGAATCCACAAATCCAAAAATTAAACCAAGAGGGTAGAAATCATCTTTTCCCTTTGTAAACATCCTGGATATAATGAAGGCACAGCTGAAGACATAAAGGAAAATGTCTTTTGGGCAATATTATCTGTAGAGTTCTTTAATATTCATAGTTAAATTGGCAGGGAGTGTCTTCATTTGGATCAAAACACAGGAGAAAATTTCAAATTGAACAAACTGCCCCTGAATTTAAAGAAAAATTAAATCCATAGAGAGTTTCTGTGCCCTTCCTGGGTTTAGTTTCTGGCCATTAACAAAAGATGTGTAAGAAAATAAGACCTTTAATAGTATCACTTAATAATGATTATTGAATATCAAGATTGTATTTCATAAGTCCTGACTGTGCCAGAGAAATCAGAGTGAATTTGTGGCACAGAAAAGGGAAGGAATTTCTCAAAAAAATGTGCTAAAAAGGAATTGTACTAATGTTTGAAGGTCCATGGTTACAGCAGCAAGATTTCTTCAAGAAAAATGCAGTAATTGGGTTATGCTACAGGCTATGATCTACAGATCATTTAAAAACCTGTGGTTTTTTTTTTTTTTAGTTCTGATTTTCTAATGATGGAACAATATTTTTGAGGAATATTTATCTTCTCAGGTAAAGAAATAAAATACTTCCTCTTTCTTCCTCCTCTTTAGCTCCCCACAGCAAATATTGTACATTGCACCAGGGGCCTTCTTGTCAATCAACAGCTTCTTCCTTTTTTGTGCTGTTACTTTGTCTTGTGAAGTTCAATATTGTTAATATGAACGAGGCCCAGATTTTTAAACCCAAACAAACCCTTTAAAACACCTTGAAGCAATTCCTTGGAGGCAGATTAAGAATTTATTCGTACTTCTGAACCAACCATTCCAGCCAAGCCAGACCTTACTTTCTGCAGAGCTGTCACCCAATCCTGATGACATTTTTGGGAGGAGAGCTTCCTGAGAGCCACTGGAAATTTAAAATATCACTGCAAGTCCACAGCAGCAAGTTTTTTCAAGTACTTCTTGCAAATCAAACCCCAATTAGGACACCACTCCAGCTTTTCGACTCGAAATGGTGCTCTGCAGTAATCACCATGGGCACAAATACCCTCATTTAAAAGCAATTAGCAAGTTGCATCATTTGTAACAGAACATTCTGAATACATCTGAAATCTGGCTGTGCCCTGCAGTTTGTTTTTTAATGTTTCAACTCCATTTTTTGCACTAGCAGAAAGAAATTGTTAGCTAAACCTGTAAAAACCTGCTGTTGTCTTATTTCCAAAATCCAACATTTTTTATCAGAGAAAGCATATTTTTGTCGGAAAAAGACTTTTGAATAAAACTTGACAAGTGTCCTGTAAAAAATTAATTCAGAAAAAAAAATAAAAGTCTGTATTGTGGCAAAAGTCCTAAATCTGCCTGACTCTAGCAGATAAAATTTATTGCTGTCAGGTGTAAACTCTGAAAGAAGAACAGGACCATCATTAACAGGGAATAATCCAAATTAAACAATAATTGAATTAAAATTAATTAAATAATAATTAAATGGTGATTAAATAATAATTAAATAACCCAGTAATCCAAAATGGTACCTGAAAGCAACTGAGCACCTTCAGCTCCAAAAACCTGGGTCAAAACACCCCTCACACAGCCATGGCCCACTCTGCCTCAAATCCAGATTTCATTGTATTATCAACTCTGAGAACTGTAAATACTGTTTTGTAGAAGGTGTGTTGATCATATTTCAGCAAAAAAATACAAATTTCAGAGGAGGTGATGGCAGGAGACCCAGCCATGAGCACCAACAGCACTTTGGAACTGTCTGCTCTGAGAAATGTTGGAATTCTGAGGGATCTGTGAAGTGCTAGACACAAATGGGCAGCAGAGCTTTTATTCTGGCATAAAGAATTCACAATTCCTGCAGCTCCTGGGCCCTGACTTTGAGAAATGGGAATTTTTCAGTGCACAGACAGGACAGATGGGATCCCAGGGAGGAGATGGATCATCTGACTCCATGTCCTGCTGGGAGCATTCCAAAGGCTCTGCAACCTTTGCTGCTCCCCTCAAGATCTGCAAGTTTCTCTTAAAAAAAACCCACAAAAAACAAACTGAGGATGACAAATTTCACCTCTGGAATTACCAGATGGAAACAAATTACCAGCTCAAGATGCAACAAGTTCTGGAGAAGCCACCCTCAAAATATCAATATTAGAAAAACCCACCAAGAGCAGAATGCAGCCATGGGTATTCTACAGAACAAAAACCTGGACAAGCAGAAAAAAAGAAAGGCGTGGAATTATTCCCACTTTTACAGCTCTAACTCTGAACAATCAGATTTCCAACAGGCAGCTGTGATAGCAAGTGATGACCCTTGGGCCTCTCCTCCACATCTCTCAGAGCCATCAGTTCTGAGCAGTGTTTTTCATCCTCCCAGCCCTGGAGCTGTGCCAAGCAAACTCCATTTCTCATTGCACAGCTTATCTTTGAGGCCGTATGCACAAATTAACATCAGTAATGCTCGAGCAGTTTAAAAAAAGAGGGAAAAAGGGAAATCAGCAATCTGCAGAAAGCAGTGACTAATGTCCTGGAGCTTGTCTGGGCCTTTATCACACAGGAACAGATGAACTACAACAAAATTTGAGCCACCTCTGCTGCCAAAATTTTACTTGAAGTGCAGCACATTTACAACAGCTCTACAAAAGAACTTTCTTCTTTTTTTTTTCCTTTTTTAAAATAAAAATTAATACAGAAAGAACAAGAAGTGCAAGGATAAGAATCAGGTACCTGAAGTCCTTCCAGGCCCATTTTGCTGGAATTCTTTTATGACTATCCTCAGATGTCAAAATGTCATTTGATAATCAATGTTTAATATAACTCAGGTGTGACTTGCTGCTGACAAGCAAAATAATCCCCAAGTTTTGGCACTTACACTACACATAGTGTTTTAGTGTGTTCCATGCACAACTCTGCTGCTAAAAGATTCTCTGTTTCCTCAGGAACTTGCAAAACTAACATGTTAATTTACAAATTTCTCTTTAATTTCTCTTTAACATGAAATTTCTCTTTAATTCCTCTGCTTATGTCATGTTGGGGAAGACATAATCAATGGAAAATACAAATATTAGCCAGGTTCATCCCCTTTTTCACAGCAACCACAAAAACTTGTCTGAATAAGTTCCAGCTTGGATTAAAATAAGTGGACTGGCAAATAAACAAGGTAGGAATTAAATTTAAATATATATATATTCCATATATATATGTATATATATATATGGAATATATATTGAAAATATATATATATATTTGGAAAAATCAGGGAAGGAGTAAAACTCCTGAACCCATAACTCAATGGTGAGGAATACCACGATGGAAAATGGGAGCAGAAATTTAAACCACAGCTAAAAGCCCCAGAAAAATGGAGGAAGAATCCCAGGAAGAATCCATGATGTGTGTGTATTTACTGCTCCCATACCACACAGATATAAATTCACTTCACTGCCATGGAATATCCAATTTTCTGTTATTTTCTGCACACGGTGGTGCCTGTTCAGTTAATTGGTTTCTGCAGACTGGACAGGAGTTCCTTGTTCAGGATAAGCCTAAGAAGATTCCAATAATTCCTCTCTCAAGGGAAGCTGAAAATCTGCACTCCCTTGTATTTGCCCTGAGCTAACTTATTCAGAGCATCTCTCTTTTCCCAATTTTCCTGAGCCCCAGCATTGCTTTGCCTCGATAAAAAGCACATTCCAGAAGCTGGGGAGGTGACTCATCCACTCTACTTTAATCTGAATATTCCTCCTTTGAAGTTGGTAGCTGAATGCTGACTCAGACCTTTTATAATCCATAGACTGCCATGCAAATTAATAAAAGATTTGATTAGGGTGACTGTGAAATTTTATTTTTGTAGGCTACCCCACTTCTGGGAATGTGACAGAAGAATTAGAAATTATTTTATGTTCTGGAGGCAGCCCCCAAATGAAGGCTGGCACATCAAAAACTCGAGTTTGCAAATAAAGGCACTGTTAGGAATACAAAATTCTCTTGGTTCAAACAAATGTCCAAGCTCTGCATCTTTGCAGTTCAGCTGTAAGAGACACAATGTATTTTCCTTCCATTTTAATTCTGCTCTTTATAAAATACTTGGCTTCTGACTGGAGGCAGAATGTTCAAAGGCAAAATGACTCAACCCTTCAAAACTGAAAAGGGCAAAATTTTGATTACTGAAAGGTGAGGCATGAAACAAACGAAACTTGCACCCAACTGATCAGCACATCAATCTATATTTGACCTATACTCAGAAAAAAACAACATAAGTTCCCAACACTGGGTTGAATAATTGCCATATGGTGTGTGTGCAAAATATATGCAAATATTCTGCATGCAGCACAAGCAGATCCTGCCATAAACTTCTCTGGCTTTGTGTTTTCTCTTTTCCCTTTTCATGGCAAAGTCGGTGCTGAATACTCACTGGACTGCAGATCTGTCTTTCCATTTAGGTAGCACTCATAGGTACTTTTATTTATGGTTTATTTGTGTTTTTCTGGTTTATTTTCAGGTTTTCTGTGCTTGAGCAACTCAGCAAATCTCCAAATTGCTGGAAAGGGGAACCTTCTGACCCCCTTCCCACTAAATATTGATATCAATACCTCCTCCCCTGTGGTTTCAGCACTTTTGGAACTGTTTGCACTGAGAAATGTTGCAGTATCTTATAAAGTATTTTATAAAGAGCAGAATTAAAGTGTTGGGAGTGCAGAACCTGAGCTTCCACACAGTGGGTGGAAAAGTGTCTGACAAGTCCCCTTGGGAAATTACAGCTGGCTTAATTACAGGTTCTCAGCTCAGAAATAAATAAATAGAGTCGGATTGGGTTAGTTAGTGGGAGCAAAACCCTGCTCCGAGGAAAACTGGGAGCTGCAGGAAAACAAATGTTGAATTATCCTGCTGGAAGGTGTTTGAGGCACTCAATTGCTCAAATTCAGTGTTCCAGCCCATGGAATTAATGCTACAGTCCAGGGAACACGATCATTAAAAGACATTTAGAAGCCCTGTGGAATGTAAACAAAACAATTACCTCCCCACTGCCTCTCGGGCATCAGCATCCAGATAACAGCAGCAAATTTTGTTACACTGATGCTTAATAAAGGAAAAAAAAACCAGGAAAAACCTTAAGAAAAGAACTCCAAACCTGAAACCTGAATTTTAACCTTTCTGACCTGAGTTACAGTGCAATCACCCTTCAAAAAGGCAAAGGGAATGGTACCAGAAAGTTTTTATTCACTATCACCAGCATAATCTCCATGTATTACCTTTAGGAAAATATAATAACCCTGATATTTCTGAGCAGTCCCTGCCCTCTCTATCAGAACTCCTCCAGCCTTATTTTGTAAAAGAGTTCCCTTGTTTTTATTGAGTGGGATCCTGACTGAGGGATGATTTACCCCTCGAAATTCTGCAGGACTTTCTGGCCTCTGTGCACATTCCCATCCTCTTCTGCTGAGGGAAGCTCCGGGACCACCACAACAAGTTGTGTAAAAACCCAAACCCTTCCCTTCAGGATAATTTCCAGCCTGTTTCAGGCTCAGATTCCTACATGGAATATGTAACCTGGCACCAGAATTTCTTCCTAGCTGCAGTGCTGCTCTTTTCCACCAGCTGGAATGGCTGCCTGGCTATCAATTAGTTAAAAATATCATTTACATCAACTCTGCCTGCTGACATGGGAGCAAATTTTGAATTCCAGCTGAAGGGTGGCAGGGCTGGGTTTGTTCTGCAGCACCCAGCACGTGCTGGGGGTCCTGGTCCCAAACTCTGTGACTCCAACCAGGCACAGCAGGGAGAGCACGAGATTGTGATGAGAGGGATGAGGGTGAGCAGAGCCCCTTCCACAGCCTCAGCCCTAAACTTCCCCTCATTATCAGATCATTCTGACACATTTTAATTATTTCTCATTAAATAGGACATAACATTTAGTAATGTATTAAATTTTATTATTATAAAATAGTTTTAAAATAAAATTATTAATAAAATTATTAATATTTAATTAAGATAAAATAACTTTTCTATTATTTTTATAGTTTAAAAATAACATTGGAATAAAATTTAAATTTTTAAAATAATTTTAAAATACAATTATCTTAAAATAAAATAATAAAATAATAAATATTTTATTAATTTACATTTTATTAATAGAATATTTTAATCATTTTTAATTTTAGTAATTTATTAATAGGAGATAAAGTTTAGATTATATTAAATAGGTTCTAGTTCAGAATAGATTAAATAGGCTGAGTAACTCATGCAGATACAGCAGAACTGAAATGCTGAACTCTGTTACAGCAGGAGTCAATTCTGTCAATGATTTATGGAAATAGAGGTACAAAATGAAGATTTTCCTCTTTTTAAAGAGTGTTTTCAATACCATATCTTAAAATTTCTTCCTTTAAATACAATTATTCCAAGAAATAAGCTGCTAAGAGCACAGCTCACATTCTTCTTGCCATGAGCCCATTTTCCAGCAAGGGGAAATGGAAATATACTGAGCATCCACTCAGCACAGCCCAAAATAAAATCTCCTGGATGGCAGAGAAAACTGTCCCCATTCTATTCAAACAGCTGCCATTGAGTAAGCAACTTTTATATGGGGAAATAAATTTTTAAAAACTCATTTAAGTGGGTGGACATTTAGTGTTACAGAGGATTTGTTTCTCTCCCTGACCTCTGTTCTGATCAGCAGAATTGTAAACAGAAAATACAGAAAAATATCTTTCATTTTCTCCACAGAGGCTTTGGGAACCATAACCTGCCCTTTTATAAGAAAATAATTTCCACTTCTCTCATGTGTCCCTGCTCCAGATTTTAACAACAAATTTTTATCCCTGCAGTGGCTCAGCCTTGCACAAACTGATATTTCTTTGAGATTTTCCAGTGGCAGAGGTGACCTTCAGTGTTTTAAATTCTGCTTAAACAAGGCTCAGACACCCTGAAATGCTTATTCCAAAACCAGCCTCCCACATTTCTGCTTTTTCACACAAACAGCTCCTGCTGAAACCACCCAAGATTCTTTACAGGTCTGCTCTTGTCTCGTTTGATTTTCTTCCTGAACCAGAGAACGGCCCATAGTAAAACCAGCAATTTATTTTGATTTGTTCACCACAACTAGAATGGGTTTTGAAAAATTGATAAATGCATAGGATTGGTGAGGGAAGACCTAACAAAACAAACTGAATTTGGATTGAGGGGTTTTTCCCCTAATAACCAAAATAAAACCCAATAAAGCCATTCCTGAGCTTCATGGCCACAGCAGCTCCTGGTCTTACCCGTGTTTTCTGCAGCCCTAAAGATCCTTTCCTCCTTTCCTTCCCCACCACTGGCATCACATTTCACAAATTGTTTTTTCCCTTCCTGCTTGCCCCTTTCTGGTTGCTCCTACTGCCAGGAATCAGTGGTTGTGCTGCAGAGAAATGCCTCAGAAAGCACACAACAACACAAGAGGAAAAGAGAAAACCAACCAAAAAGCAGGAAACAAAACAAAAAAACTCCAAAACAAACAAAAATTCCACTCAAAAGATAAAAACAAACAAATAAAAAAAAGAAAACCCCAAAAAAACAAAAGGCAGAAACCAAAAATCTTACACATTCTCCTTCCAAAACACATTCTGCAACTTCAGTATCCAGATCCTAGTTTCTAAATGTATTTTTCAATTCTTTTTGTTTATTTTATTCCTAAATGTATTTTCATCTACAAACACGGGACGTTTGAGCAGCAGAGTTGTGGTTTTGGCTGTGAATTTGGCGAAGTGAGCAGAGCCCAGCCTGCAGCTGAGGGATGCTGAGTGCTGAGATTTCACCCCTGCTGCTCCCAGGGATTTCAGGAGCTGAGTAAGGGGAGCCTAAAATCGATATTTGTCCATTCTGAGAGCAAGGTTTGGATTTCATGGGAATTCCCTGCTCCTTGGAAGCATCTCAGGGCACAAATAATGTGTAATGTCAAGTGCTCATGGCCATGGTTATACACACAGAATGTTTATGCAATTTTCAGGTTGTTTCATGGGATATCAGTGAAGTCATTAACATGTAAATATATTTAAATCTTGTTAAAAATTGTATTTCAAAACTGTATTTCAAAAGTGGAAAATACTGTCCTCTTAGAAAAGCATTTAGTGTAAGAGGATCTGATATTTCGCCTTTAAAATAAATATAAATTTATATTTATAAAGATATATTTATACATTTTGTATTTATATTTTTCTCATTTTAGATGAGAAAAGAACTTGGAATACTATGTCTGTAACATATTTAGAAATTTATATTTATAAAATTTATATTTCTATTTTTCTCATTTTAGATAAGAAAAGAACTTGGAATACTATGTAACATATTTAGAAATTTATATTTATAAATATATATTTATAAAGGTTATATTTATATTTTCCTCATTTTAGATGAGAAAAGAACTTGGAATACTATGTCTGTAACATATTTAGAAATTTATATTTATAAACATAGATTTATACATTTTATATTTATATTTTTCTCATTTTAGATGAGAAAAGAACTTGGAATATTATGTCTGTAACATCCTTAGCTCTGGATAAACACAGAGTGGCAATCCGGGTCAGCTAAAACAGCTCAAAATTCACATTTTGTTCACTTTTTTCCATACGTACATAAGACAGCAGGTCTGTTATAACCCCTAGAGAAAAACCTGCAATAATTTTTGTGTGCCAGCCCCAAAAGAGGAACCCTGCCTGTGGTTTAAGGCAGCACCATCACGGGAGGTGATTTCCCTCCCAAAACCACAAAGCCTTGATTGCTTGCAGCCCTCTCCTGAATGAAACTTCAAAGAGCCCATGCAAATCTCCTCCCCAGATGTGCACTGCCTGATTTCAATATTGTCGCTGCTAAATGGCTGTTTAGCAATCGTTTAAGGCTCAATATTCTTCCCCTTGTATATTTACTGGAATATATTTGAAGCAGGCTATTTTTAAATCCTTTTTTTGCTTTTCCCTGATGTGAGTCATGGGGAAAGCAGCAGGGCAGGAGGGGCTGGCACAGGGATTTTGTGCCAGCGTCATCCCCTCTGCAAGAAATCAAAAAGGAATCCTCTCACAACACTTTTCTATGCTGCCCAGCTTCCAAAAAGTGGAGGAAAAGAGGTTTTATTCATCCAAATTAACAGCATTTCAGTCCCTCCCAACAATGCGTAGCATTCCCCTCACCTAACTCTGGACAGCTACTGACTTGTCAGGAATGCTGCTGGAAAATGAGAAAAGGAATCCTCTCCCAGGCCCAGGACAGTCCAACACAGCTCAGAGGTGAATAATTCCCACTGTCCTGGAAGAAAGCACTGAACTGAAAGTGCTTTTGTCACAGTTTGCCATTTCCTAAATTCCACGGTTTGCCATTTCCTAAATTCCACGGTTTGTCATTTCCTAAATTCCACGGCTTTTCATTTCCTAAATTCCATTTTTACCCCACAGAACTGATCTCATTTGTAAATATTGATATGTAAATACTTGTTGACAAACCAAGTGAGCATCAGTACCACACTGCAGAAGATGGAGAGCAGCTTTACTCACACCAGAGGAAGTCCAAACTGAGAAATCCAAATAATAACCCAAATAATCCAAATAATAACCCCAAACCTGCAGAAGGGTGGCTGTGCTGCAATAAAGCAAAGTGTGGCAGGAAAGGAACAGGACTTGTCAACAGTGACACAATTCTCCCAGCTGGAGACTCATTTTTGGTGTGTCCAACCCTCCAATCAATGCCCAGGCACCTGAATTCCACTATTGCACACATTATTAAAATGACTCCCTGAATGGCACAGTCATTAATTAAAGCAAACAGCAGGGGAAAGCAGCTGAGCAGAAACCAGGCTTTCCTTCTGAGCCCCTCCTTCCCTTTTGTGAGATGTGTGAAACCTTACACATTTCTAAATGCCACTTCTCAGTTAGGGGGGGTCAGGCAGGGGGTTTGGCTTCCCCTGCTCAGGACAGGTGAAGGTTCTGGCAGCACAGGGGAAATGCAGAGGGGACAGCAAGTGTGGGGAAGGATGAAAGTTTGACAAGAAAGTCTCACAGATGTGTGTGCTTAGCAGAAAAATTTTTAAATGTAGAGTCTGATGAAGGAATAGAGATGGAAGCAAGTTTTGATAGAGAAGAAAAGAATTGCAGAGCCAGTCTCACTGGATAACCAAGGAGGCAAAGGGTGTGTTAGTTAGAAGGGTTTTTATGGCTTAGAGCAAAGGATAAACCCACCCCAAACAAGAAGATGTTTTTACCAAGCAGAAAGAGAGCACA
>JAWWEY010000029.1:18574622-18587078 GCA_035582745.1 Loriotus luctuosus | reverse complement strand
CAAGCAGGTATTGTATTTGAAATAAGCAAGCATTGTTTAACCAAAGGTACGTGTGCTTATAGTGGTTGGATAGAACTACTGTCAGTGTGCTTTTGCTTTGTGTGATTGGCCAAAAAGCTTTTAAAGTGAGTTGTAACATTAAGTTCTTTCTCAGCAGCCTGGGATATGCAATGATGGCATCTTCCCATTGTCATCACCATGTAATGAGGCTGATGCTGGAAAATAAAACAGCTCAAGGCACATTGCTAGCAGTCCTCTCCTGTTTATAATTTCTACATAACCCCTGGCCAGTGATATTCCTGAAAGCAATCGATGGGGAAAAGGGCCCCACAATCAGCTCAGAAGCAATTGATGAATTGTTTACGTTAGAAAAGGGTGGGAAGCATGGGGAATGTTCTGGAATGTTTGCCAAAAGAGCTTAGGAAAAAAAAAAGTGAGAATAATTGGTTAGATAACATTTAAACACTTGTACAGAAAATAAACTGAGGCTATAATCCCCTAAATCTTTCAGGATTGCATTCTAAACCTCCCGAAATGTCTTCCCAACTGGCACCTTTTAAAATAACTATAAAGCCTGTCAGATTAACTTCATCTTGAAACCTCAGATCTTTGCTGCATGCTTAATCTCCACAAAACACAGTTTAAAATGCCAACACCACCAAGGTGTGTTCAAACCACTATAATTAACTTTATGATTTATAAGTATGCAATGAGAAAAACATTTTAAGAGTTAAAAAAAAGCTCTCAGCCAGTGAAGAGAGAAGGGGAATTTTATGAAAGTAACAACTCATCAATTTGTAAACTGAAAAAGTTAATCTCAGTTTTTCACCTGAGATGGGGTGCAACTTCAGACAGGAGCACAAAGAAAAGAAAAGCTGCTCAACAGCAACCTGACATTCCATGGGGATAATGCAGAAAATTGGGACTTGGCTGGGGCCTGAGTTTGGAACTTGAAAATATTTGGTCAGTGGCATTTGAATATATTTGAATAAATTTGGTCAGTGACTTTGGACTTCAGCACCTGCTATTCACATGGTCAAGTCCACTGGTTAGGCAGAGCAGGATTTGCAAGGCTGGGTGTGTGTGGTGAGGCTGTGACACAGGGAACAGATCCCCTGGAGACCCCAGAGGGAGGAGAATGAGTGCACACACTCAGATCCTCAAGGGCTTCTAAACAGTGGGACAAGACAGGAAAGAATTTCAGTTTTTGTCACTCTGTCCAGGCAGGGACTCATGTATAACTCAGCTCTAAACTTGAAAACAAACACACGTGAGAACAGAGCCAGGAATCAATGGAGCAAGAACTAACAGCTGCCACACTAGGGAAACAGAAATAGGTGTTCTTCTTCTTCATTTCATCCCCAACGACACAGCAATGCAGAGCCTGGACAGTGGAACATTTACTGGGTCCTCCCAAAAACAGAGCAACCCTGACCTCCCTCCACTCTGCACCTCCTGCAGGTTCTGACAGCTGCCCATCATCTTTGGCCTTTTAATGAAAACCAGCTTCAATAAAGCCTCTGACAGCTCTTACAGTAGTGCAAACAACCTTAGCACAAAGAAATGTGTTTATTCAACCAGTTTCCTCTGAATTAAAAAAAAATAAACCCCTGCTGAAAAGCACAGCCACACTTGACACTGGCAATGTGATGAACAGCCAGTGTTTGCAGGGGGTGGAGGTGTCCCAGGGGATGGAGGTGTCCCAGATTTTGCTGTTCCATACATGTTTCCACCTTCCTGCCTGTCTGCTTCACCCTAGGAATGTGCTGTCTGTAACAGAATCATTTGTACACCCAGGGTGAAGCCTCTCCTGTGTGTGTGTGCTCCTGGAGAGCTGCGGGGATTGGGGGGTGCATGGGGGAGGCCAGCAGCATCAGCATCCTCATCAACATCATCATTAGCAGCAGCAGGAACAGAATCAGAAGCAGCAGAAGCAGAAGAAGCAGAAGGAAAAGGAGCAGAATCAGAAGGAGCAGAAGGAGGAGAAGAAACAGAAGAAGGAAAAGGAGCAGAAGAAGGAAAATAAGCAGAAGAAGGAAAAGAAGCTGAATCAGAAGGAGCAGAAGAAGGAGAAGAAGCAGAAGAAGCAGAAGGAGGAGAAGAAGGAGAAGAAGCAGAAGAAACAGAAGAAGGAGAGGATACCGAATCAGAAGGAGCAGAAGAAGAAGAAGCAGGAGAAGGAAAAGAAGCAGAAGAAGGAAAAGAAGCCAAATCAGAAGGAGCAGAAGAAGGACAAGAAGCAGAATCAGAAGGAGCAGAAGAAGGAGAAGAAACAGAAGGAGCAGAAGAAGAAAAAGAAGCAGAATCAGAAGGAGCAGAAGAAGGAGAAGAAACAGAAGAAGCAGAAGAAGGAAAAGAAGCAGAAGAAGGAAAAGAAGCAGAAGAAGGAAAAGAAGCCAAATCAGAAGGAGCAGAAGAAGGAGAAGAAGCAGAATCAGAAGGAGAAGAAGGAGAGGAAGCAGAATCAGAAGGAGCAGAAGAAGGAGAAGAAGCAGAGAAGGAGAAGAAGCCGAATCAGAAGGAGCAGAAGAAGGAGAAGAAGCAGAATCAGAAGGAGAAGAAGGAGAGGAAGCAGAATCAGGAGGAGCAGAAGAAGGAGAAGAAGGAGAGGAAGTAGAATCAGGAGGGGCAGAAGAAGGAGAAGAAGCCGAATCAGAAGGAGAAGAAGGAGAGGAAGCAGAATCAGGAGGAGCAGCATCATCAGCAGCATCAGCGGCCGCCCCCGGCCCCGCGGGGCAGAGCCGCAGCCGCAGCTGAGTCACGGCTCTGTCTCTCCCCCCGCCAGGGATTTTCTCTCCAAGCTCGCACACATCGCTGGGATGAGGGATTCTTCCTTTCAGGGCTGAACCTGCAGCGTTTCGACGCCTAAATTCGGGATTTGTCCTTGTCCCTGCTCTGTGGTTAAAGCCACTGCCCTCCCCTTCCCCCAGTGTCTCTGTTCAGGCTTTTGCTGGAATCAAAGAATGACATAAAATTCAAAGTCATAAAAATCAGCGTAAATTTCCACACCCATAAACTTATCTAAACTGTTATATTAATTTAAACCACAAAGTATTTGCCTTGGATTCAAGTTGTTGTTTAATACAATCCAAATATGTGCAATTTTATATTTATCACAAAATCCTTCACCAGCCCTGAAAATTCAGGAGTCAGGAGACAGATCCAAACTTCCAATTCCTTTGGATAAAAGCCTCTCTTTCAGAAATGGGGCAAATCTGTTCCAATGCTTTGCTGCAATGGACAAGATTTAGTCTCTGCTGTCCATCAGCTGTCAGGAGGTCAAAGCCTCCTTTCCTGAAATGTTTTCCAAATAAGCCAAGTGAAAGAAAAAAATTCCAAGAGCAAGGTTGAGAACTGCAGGAATTATATCATAAGAATTTTTTAAAACTATTTGTAAAAGTCAATGAACAAAAAATGCTCTTTGCCACCCAAAACCTTGAGTATTCCAAACTGGTTAACATATGGAACAGAGACTGAAACCAGTTTATAATTACTTCACTGAAAATTCTCTGTTAGTATTTATGTGTTTAATTCTACATTTGCTGGATGCCCGTGGGGATAAATATGTTTTGCTACTGAAAAGCAGCAAAGAAATAGTGATAAATAATAATTCAATGCAGAAAACCTGGGGGTTTTGTTTATTTTAAATCCCACTGCTTTGTACAACGTCACTATGTTCCACAAATACTTAATCAACCAAAAATAAGCTACAAAAGTTGATCTTGGTGCATCCTGGATGTGTCCAAAGAAGGACTGGATGTGTCAGAGCTCCTGGCTGGTGACAGCTTGGACCAGCTTGGATTTAAATCCATTTGCTCCATTTGATGGAATTTCTCACTCGTATGATAATTCTTTACTGCTAATTTTTTTTTTAATCTAAAATTTAGGGTGTTCCCTATGTGTCATCACCAAGAACACACCTGATTTGTAAGGAAACTAAAAACCAAACAGCAAATATGTGCTTGCCTGCAATTCCTGAGCTGATTACAAATAAGTTGTGGTGTTTCTAAGTAATTTTCTGGATCAATACCTGACCAGGAGCCAAATTATCTTCTGTCCCAACTCTGCCCTTCCTTGCAGCCTTAGCTCAAAGCTGTCCAACTCTTAATTTCATCCTCCTCCTGATTTATTTTGCAATTTGTAACTCTGTGCCCCATGATTCAAGCAAACAAATCACAGGTCCAGGAAAGCCCTGCCAGCCTTGACAAGGTGAATGAGATTTTCCCTGCCTGCCATGAGGATTTGCTTCTCCAGTAATTCTTGGCCTTAACAGCAAAATAGAAGCAGCTGCTGCTGGGTGCTGCTACTTGTTCCACATGATTCTGTCTTTAATCACAATCCAGAGTCAGGTGAAAAATTTTAGATTATTAATGGATGTTCTACCTCCAGGAGCATCCTGCAATATGCTTGAAAAATTTAGGACTTGCTCAATCTGTCTTCTCAAAAGCTGAGCTGCTGCAATGCTAAAAACGTGTACAAGAAAAGGGCATGAAGGATTGGAAGGAGTTGATGCATGTTTCAAACACATCCCTATGAAAATGTGGTTTCCATATTCCTCCAGTGTACTCTTAACTCATCAAAAAGAAATACTGGAATTTTGGAGCATAGGACATTGCAGTAATTTATTTCTGAATTGTGCTATCCCATTATGGAGACCAAATTGCTCCCAAATCTGATTTGCTACTGGAACTACAAGATGTTGTGGGTGCATATGAAGCAATATCTAAATTTAAGTACTATTCACATCTTGCCTTAGTTTGATTCTATCTAAACACCAAGATCAGCACAGGGAACCTGGAAAGTCAATTGGGCTTTAAGTAAGGAGTGGATATTGGGACACAGAGCAACATGAATGACAGATAAATAAATGGTAAGTGGTAATAATAGATAAATAAATATTCTAATAAATAATAGTTAATAAATAATAGTATTGTACAAAAATTATAATATGTATAATATAATTATAATGACAATAAAAATAATAAAAATAAAAATAAATATTCTGATGGATTAGGAGCCCTGATATTTTATCTTTGATAAATTCTGTTGAAGAGGAACTGCAAGAGCAAAAGTTCATTTCATACAGACAGCAAGAGCACAAGGAAAGAACTTTGAATTGTGACAATCTAAATGCATTTGATCCTGTAATTTAAATGTATGGCAAAACAATAGTCTGTTCAGGTACTGAATGTAATTCAATGTACCAGAGATGAATTGAGTATTTTAATAACCAGTCATGAGGATTTTCAAATCCATTGTCACAGCTTAAGCAAGGACAATTTCTTCCAGCCCATGTGCCCTTTAGAAGCTGAGTATTTCTAATCAGTGAGACTGAATGACCAAAGGAATGAACAAATTATAAGAAGGAATAATGAATAATAAGGAGCAATAAGAATGGGAGAGGGGAAGGGATGAGGAGGGGAAAGCAGAACCAAAACTTCTGGAAATGTGGATTAGGGGAAACTTTGCTCTGCTCTAGAGTCACATATCCAGCAGGACTGAGGGAGGGAGGTGAGCAGAGCAAAGGGCCAATTTCCAGCACCCAATTTCCAGGGCCTTGTGCCTTTTTGGTGGAACCTTCATTTGCATTTAATCATGCTCTTCATAAAAGGCTCTTGCAGAAATAGGAGAATGTAATCCCATTATTCCAACACAAAGAAATTGGAGGATGTAATTCCCTTTATTCCAGCACAAAGGAATTCCAGCAAGGTGATCTCTCAATGGCTGAGCCACTGGAGAATTGCAAGTCCCAATCATCTGAATTTTATTTTTTTCCCCAAAGAGATGCCATAAATGGGAGGAAAATTTCTCCAAGTGAAAAAGGCTTAAACAAAACACATATTTATCCCACCAAAGTACTGGAGAGAGGATTTTTTAACAATGCTGCGTTAGCTACAAGGACACTTTATGCAGAAATCAGGCAGGTACCCTTGAGAAAATGTGTTTGAATAATGGCAAGTATTTTACTTTTTGGCAACCTCTTGAGCTGCACAATAAGAATTTTGTCACTCTTTGTTCTGTGATGAATTCTTGATGGAAAAGTCTAAATTTTCCACTATCTTCCAACTTTTTCTTTAAGAGGACTCTAGAAAAACAGGAGGTGAATGGGAAGAGAATTTCCCAGGTGACAATTCCTGGTGGGCTGTGGCTCTCCCACCGTCTGGGGATGGTTTTGAAGGGTGGTTGTTAATGGCTGGTGGGAAGGGGAACTGGAAAATGTCACAGTGATCATGGAATGCAGCTCTCCAGAGCTGTGCTGGAGCTGCACTCCACTGAACACTTTATTTGCTTGGAAAAGCCTCAGAATTCCTGATTTTTGTGGAGATATTTACACCATTTTACAGCTTAATCTGGAAATCTCTCAGCAGAGTATCACCATTTTTGTCATATTAATTTAATGTCACAACTTTTGCCTATTTGAAGTGAAGGGTGACAGATTAAAGTCAGGAATCAATTCCTCAGAAAAATCAACAGGCAGCTTGAAACAGCTCTTGTAAAAAAGGAGCAGCAAGTTAAAATGTCATGACTCACCACAGCACAATATTTCCCCAAAACATCACTGCTGTCACATGCAGCTCCTTTACTGCTCATGTGGAAACAACACCAGAGTAAATAAACACAGGAATTGTGAGCAGAACATGCCTAATCACTGTTTAATGCCTTTCACTGCCACTTCCAAGGCTCCACAGTAATTTCACCCTGAATGCTCTATTTTGGCTTCAACACAAAGGGCCAGATTAGAAGTTTTTAATTTAAAAAGACAACGACATGGAAACTTCATATACTTGGATTTTTCTTCTTCACCCTTTCCAAAAGGTTTCAGTAATGATTGACTCAAGAAAAACCAGTTATGAAATATTCTTTTTAAGCAAAAATTTCAACCTTTAAATAATTCTTGAGGACTGCTGTATTAAGTTTTAACATGGTTAAGTGACTGCACACTGACCTCAAAAGGAGCAGCAGTATTAGTGGGGACAGCTGACAAAGAGAATTGTAAAAGGCAGTAAGTGTGCATCAGTTTAATTTGAGTTTGGACAGAAAAAACCTTATTCCATCTGAATGCAATAAAATAATCTGCACAGGCAGGTCCTGTGCACTGGAATCGAAACAGAGATATTTTTGAGAGGGTATTAAAGATGACTGAATATTTGTAATTTTAACTATCTGATCAGAGCTGTTTCTAATCAATTTATTTTCCATTTACAGACATACAGAACTTCTGTGGTCCTACAGTCATGGGGTTTTACCCTGAGTTTTCAGGCAATGTTTCAGACAAAACTGAGGAATTTGTCCTCATTATGCAGAATAATTTTATGCCTTGCACAGCTCTGTGAGGAAAATGCTGCTGGATTAATGCAGACAGGCAGAGATGTGCACACAGTTTTACACATGTGCAGATTAAGCTGTTTCTGCCCCCAAATGAAATTAGCTGTGTGTGTTAACGAGATTAGCAGCCCAGCACTCCAGCCCTGGTGCAGCAGAGATGGGGACTTTGATACTTTGCAACAGCTGCTTTTGCTGATTAACATCATTAACTCTGATTATGTATTACACATAATCCTATTTTCCAACATGAAAGTTATTTGCTCAAGTCCTCGAAGTGAAAATATTCTGTTCTCATCTTGAGGAGTCCAGTGTGTAGATCTAAAGAATTTCATTCATATATCAATGGTCTAGATCTAAAGAATTTCAGTCATCTATCAAAAAAAAACTACCCTAAACCAGACTAATTAAAGAAATAAAAAAGTGACTTTTAGAGCTATTGCTCATCCCTCAAAAATAAACGTTTTCTTGACACCAATTAGGTTTGCTTCCTTTCAAACGCTCAGTTGAAAATTCCCAAACTGGAACAACCCTTGAAATGAAGCCATGTGCCTCAAGCCTTACACTGGTGTTTGTTAAAGAGTTACAGGCACAAAATCTCCGTCCCATCTTGACAGACAGACAGACAGAGCAGTTTGCCATGTGTTTTTCAGAATTCAGTTCCACATTCAGCATCACAAACTCCCTGTTCTGCATCACCCAGCCAAGAAATGACCAACAAACACCCAGGGAGAGCCTCCACCAGCCCAGTGAGGAGCCCAGCAAAGGAGAAAATAAAGATTTAATTCTGTTGTTGCCACATGAAGTCACACAGAGCCTGGGTTGCAGGAGAGCAGCACCTGTGTGTGTATTGCAGGGTGAAAGCCTTGCTGAGAGCTGGTCCTGAAACACAGGGACATCCTCACAGAGGGATTTGGACAGGAACAATCACACCCTGCCATCTCCTTTCACTCTGCAGGTGTGGTTTACTCCAAATGCCACTTATTAGCTGGTTTGTCATCAATGCACAGCCCAACAGCCAAGGATCTGGGAGCTGGAAAAGACATTTACAATATTCAGGGGGGGAATTAAAGGAAACAGAAAAGAAACCCACCAAGCAATAACCCCAAAGCTCCGTTAGCTGCCTGATATTTTGGAAAGGCCTTATAGCAAATAAAAGAATAAAACAACTGCAAAACTAAACAGAAAAGCACTGCTGTAAGACCCTCACCAAGCCAGTGGAAGTGATTGGAGTAGAAATAATGCAAACAATAATGCACATTAATTATATTTTATCTTGGCTCCTCCCCATGTATTGCTATTGCCAAGGCAGTCAATCTTACCCCTGTGTACATTGAATTATTGCAGGTTCACAGCAGACATTTCTTCCTTAGTAAGAAAATTAATCAGCACAAAATCCTAGATCATGGGTCCAACTGAAAGAATTTAGGCAGGGAACAGCCTGAGACAAATCCTGAGCATCTGCATCCCATAATTTCTGCATTGTAACCCACACAACAGATGCTCATGAGAGCTGTCTTCAAAACACCTGAGTGACTTTTCACTGGCACCGTGGAGGAGCTTCCTTTTATTGCAGGGCAAGAAAACTGCAGCCATGGACGACTGTGTACCTGAACAGCATCCACCAGTGAAAATTCCTGCAAATTCTGCTCCCAAAAATCCCTTCTACACACAGATGTACATGACTGCATACACACGAACACGTTTTAAAAGGCCTATCACAAGCACTTGTCATTTATTGATATATATTGTATGGAACAGCCACATAAAAAACCAAAACTATTTTAAAGCATTTATTCTAATTCTTATTATCCTTTCTTTTAATTACTGTTAATAAATTTTTCCTTATACCCTTTTAAAGTTTTAAGCCTACTTTACCTTTCTCCTAATGCTATCTCACAACAAGAATTAAGCACGTTAGTAATTAACCAACGCCAAACCCACCACTCTCTTTACTACATTAATGAAGAAATTCCAAAATTAACAAAATCTCAAATTAACAAACCAAAACCACTACACAAAATTAGTGTTTCTACCCAGTTGCAAACCAAAACCACCACACTGGACAGTGAAAATTCCTACACCAGTGAAAATTCCTACAAATTCTTCTCCCAAAAATGCTTTCTACACACAGGTGTACATGACTGTATACACACCAACACATTTTAAAAGGCATCTCACAAACACTTGTCATATATTGCATGGAACAGCCACACAAAAACCCAAAAATGTTCCAATGGGTTTATTCTGATTCTTATTACCCTTTCTTTTAGTTATTGTTAATAATTTTTTCTTTAAATCCCTTTAAAGTTTTAAGCCTACTTTACCTTTCTCCTAGCCCTATCTCACAACAAGAATTAAGCACATTAGTAATTAATCAACACCAAACCCACCACAATCTTTATTGCAATAACCAAGAAATCTCAAAATTAGTAAAATCTCAACAAACCAAAATCCCTACACAAAATTAGTGTTTCTACCCAGTTTCAAACTAAAACCACCACACTGGACAGTGAAAATTCCTACACCAGTGAAAATTCCTACAAATTCTTCTCCCAAAAAACCCTTTTACATTCAGCTATGCATGACTACCTACACACAAACACACTTTAAAAGGCCTATCACAAACACTCCTGTCATTTATTGGTATATATTGTATGGAACAGCCCCACAAAAACCCAAAAATATTCTAAAGGGTTTATTCTAATTCTTATTACCCTTTCTTTTAATTACTGTTAATAAATTTTTATTTATACCCTTTTAAAGTTTTAAGCCTACTTGACATTTCTCCTAATGCTATCTCACAAGAATTAAGCACATTGGTAATTAACAAAACACCAAACCCGCCACACTCTTTACTCCATTAATGAAGAAATCTCAAAATTAACAAAATCTCAAATTAACAAACCAAAATCACTACACAAAATTAGTGTTTCTACCCAGTTTCAAACTAAAACCACCACACTGGACAGCATCCACCAGTGAAAATTCCTACAAATTCTTCTCCCAAAAAACCCTTTTACATTCAGCTATGCATGTCTACACACACACAAACACATTTTAAAAGGCCTCTCACAAACACTTCTGTCATTTATTGGTATATATTGTATGGAACAGTCACACAAGACTCAGGAAAATTAGCACTGGTTATCTGTTAAAAACAAAGGCTTCACAAATAATTTTTCCTCATTAAAAGTATCCCTAGGAGTTTTATTTACCTTGATATCAAAATTTAAGTACTATACACATCTTGCCTTAGTTTGATTCTATTTAAACACCAAGATCAGCACAGGGAACCTGGAAAGTCAATTGGGCTTTAAGGAAGGAGCAGATATTGGGATAAAGAGCAACGTGAATGTGTGTAATAGGAGATTCTTACAAAACAATATTCTAATGAATCAGGAGCACTGACATTTTATCTTTGATAAATTCTGTTGAAGAGGAACAGCAAGAGGAAAAGTTAATTTCACACAGACAGCAAGAGCAGGAGGAAAGAACTTTGAATTATATATATAGATATTATATATATATAATATCTATATATATAATATAGATTGAATTATATATAGATATAAAATTTTATGTTTTTATATATAGATATTATTAGTAGATGGTTGAGAAAAGAACTCTTGAGTAAAACAAGTTCTGCACTCACAGCACACTATGAAACCATATTGCCACTCAGTGGAATTGGATGTGTTTCTCATCTTTTATGATTAAAGCTTTTTATGATACTTTCAGAATCATAACTTTCATATGATGAGTTTTCTAATATTAATTTTAAAACCTTTAACACCTTTTGAGACTTTCTCAATGCTAAAGTGTGTGTACACATAGAAAACTTTCTTTGGAAATGACCTTCAGTGCAGAAGAAACTATTGCTGGCCAGGGGCTGTGTAGAAATCACAAACAGGACAGGACTGCTAGCAATGTGGCTTGAGCTGTTTCATTTTCCAGCATCAGCCTCATTACATGGTGATGACAATGTGAAGATGCCATCATTGCATATCCCACGCTGCAGAGAAAGAACTTAATGTTACAACTCACTTTATAAGTTTTTTGACCAACCCCACAAAGCAAAAGCACATTGACAGCAGTTCTATCCAACCACTATAAGCACACGTACCTTTGGTTAAACAATGCTTGCTTATTTTGAATACAATACCTGCTTGTGAGCCTTAAAACACAACGCACAGAGCTCCATTATTATGCTTAGAACTTCCTAATATTTCGTTAGATAAACTTTTCAGCATCTTAGGGAGTTATTCTAGACAAGTGTTAATGCACAAACCATTGTTCTATTCGTCCTTAATTTCCTACTTTACATAATTTTTCTGCTGACCAATCTCATGGCTGCTGCTTAGCTCTGATCACAGTTCTGCTGTTTCTGAGGTCTTCTGCAGCTTTCCCAAAAGCCTCTGATTTTATGGATTCCCACAAGAAACCACTGAAACAAACGGAGAGGTAGTGAAATACTGACCTGAATCTTCCTCTCTGGAACCATCCTGGTCTCCCTGAGCAAACGTGAGACTCAAGAGACTGTGACTGATCTCATATTGGAGTTTAATCCTCTCAATCTGGGCTGTTTCAGTGCAATTATAATCAGTTTTATTAGTAAGAAATCAGAAGGAATAAAGAAGAAATTAGGTCAGACAGAACAAACGTGAGGTCAGGCACGGAGCTGTGCACACACAGGGCTGGAGCAGCCCCTGAATTAAGGAATCCCAGCTCCAGCTGCATTCCAGCTGTGAGCAGCTGTGCCCTGGCAACAGGAGATGGGCATCCAGCAGCCCAGCAGGATCCCACAGAGCCCTGAGCATTCCCTGGCACAGCTGGAGCTGAGCTGGGTGCCCTTAGAGACCTGCACTGCCTGAAACAGCTGGGCTCTGCAGGAAACCCAGATTTAACATTCTGTGCCCTCGGAATTAAACACTTCAACCACTTCAGCTTGAAAATATAATGAAGGATTTCACCTCAGCCACCTGATGCTTTAGGATTTGAGCTTTTATATTTTTCATATATTTAGTGTGTAACTCCAAACCCCACACCCAGTGTGAGCTGCAGCTTTCCCATTTTGGGCAGACACAACAATTCCTCTCCAGGCCTGGCAGTCAAGGACACCTCACTGCCTCA
>JAWWEY010000029.1:18497604-18541743 GCA_035582745.1 Loriotus luctuosus | reverse complement strand
TGGCTGTGGAATGTGGTCTGGAGATGGTTTACCAACAGGTGCATCTTTGATTGGTCTCATGTGAATTGTTTTTACTTAATGACCAATCACAGCCAGCTGTGTCGAGGTTGTGAGCAGTCACAGGTTTTTATTATTCATTCCTTTCTAGCCTTCTGATGAAATCCTTCCTCCCTATTTCTTTTAGCATAGTTTTAGTATAGCATTTTTAATATAATATCATATCATAAAATAATAAATCAGCCTTCTGAAACCCGGAGTCAAGATTCTCTTATCTTCCCTCATCCTGGGGACCCACAAACACCACCACAATAAATCACTGCTTTCTGCTGGTTCTCTGCACCAGCAGAGGGTGGAGAGCGCAGTCTCCAAGGAAAGGACATTTCGTTGCAAAGCAGTTTGGGGTTAATGCCACTTCTAAATAGGGCAGTGACTCCTATGGCCCTTCAAACGTGGGACTGAAAAAGCCCCGTGTGCTATGGGCATGGCTCAGCACTCTGACACCCAAATTAAAGTCATTCAAGTCAAGCTGGCCAGGTTGGTGCCATCCCAGTCAAAGCCATCCAAGCTGGAGCTGACACAGTGATTGTCCCAGCCATCATCGTTATCATCGTCGTCATTCTGAGATAAGGTAGCCCTTATCTAAGCTGTTCTCATCCAAATGAACATCCAAGTCAGCCTCTGAGTCACCACTGGCCATGCCCAGCTCACCATTTCTGCCAAGGCATACAAGTGATCGTTGTCCTCCCAGTCATCCCCATCATCATCATCATCATCATGGACACCCCAAGCATTCTCTAATTCACTGTAGCACTTGTCTTATTTGGAGAAATTGACATGCTAGTAATTGAAATTAATATTAGAGATTAATTGTATTTAATAAATTTAAAACTTCACAACCCAAGCTATTTTCTAACTTAGCCCTGTAATAGATATGTGTTTCTAGTAGTTAAAAAAATGTGGGCTTTAAAGTTTGGTTTTGTGTTTAGGCTGGAAAGTTCTAGTGGGGACAGAGAATGTCTTATACCTATATAAGCTGCATAAAATACCAGGATGAATAACCAGAAAGTGCTCTAAAAGTATCTTTTAAAATAAATTATTGATTCTGTTAATAATACAGCAAGATTAAAGGACAAATAAAGAATGAAAAACAAATTTTTATTAGAAAATCTGTCTTTATTGTCACATTCTAAGGAGAAAAAAGAGAGAAAAACAGAACTTCTGGGTTAACCAGCAAGGGACAGAAATTTTCCCTTCTAACTTGAATACACAATGTTAAAGTTGCACTGCATTTCTTAAAGGTTAGCATGCAAGTTTAAACTAATTATTTTAAGGCAGGCAAGCCTAATTTTATTCTCAAAGGACTGAATTAGCTCAATCACAAATTTCATTACAACACAGATCATTGTCCAGTTAGGGAAAGGTAATGGAAGTAAAAAGGAGACAGAAGAAAAAAAACTTCATTGCAACAAGTAGCAACAGATTTCATACTTATAAATGTCATCCTTATAGATTTCATACTTCCATTCTCCAAAGTTCTTTATCCTCACCACACACAAATGGTAAGAAAGCTCAAAGTCTATTTTAACAATAACATATTTTATTCAGCTACTGTGGGCAGCCATAAATTATGGTTCTTAAAGATGCTATACACAAGCAAATAATTTAACTGTCAGGACCACAGCAAAAGCAGTCAAGCACACATTTCAAACAACGAGAAGTTTCTGAGTAACTCTTAAAGAGCTGTGGAAGAACTCAGAAAAGAAACCCCAATGGATTTATATTGAGTTGTGCAGATTAATAAACTTATTTTAAAAAATAAATAAGAAATTATGTATGCCTTTATTAGCAAACATTGGAGTTTTTATAAGATCAAGACTGTTGCAGACATAAAAGAAACTCTAGATAAATTCAGATTTCTCTTCTGCATTAAGCAAGAAACGCTGGCAGCTGACCTGAAAGGGGAACATTTTATTATTGCCCCCATCTCCCCACGTTCAGGGACTGCCTGCCTGAGGCTGGCTGCTGTTTGCTGCTGCTGGGAACAGCCCCAGCCAAATTCAGAGCAGAATTTGCAGCTCCTGGAGCTGACCCAGCCTAAACCTGCAGACAACCCCAGCACCTGGGCAGGATCATGGTGAGGAACAAATGAGGATGAAGAAATCATAAGATTTTTTCCTTCAATGAGGTCCAGTGCATCTCCATCACTAAATTACAACCCCCTTTAGTATTAAACCTCAGCTTCCCCCTCACCCTGAAATTTGGATCCTATTATATATAATTTAATCATGTCTGTATCAAACTGGACATTTCCAACTGCTAGAAACCTTGTCTTTTCTCAGTTTCATACTTTTTTTCTCTCATCTTAGACATATTGTACTGATGAAATTGTTAGTACAGCCTTTCAACACAAACTATAATTTGGCAGCTGTGGATTGTACTGCAGCATTTATAGCTAACTTTAGAAATGTTATTTAGAAAAAAACATTGTTTTTCATTTATCAGATATTCGTGTGTTTCCACTAATTTTTATTTGCAGTTCTGACTTTGTGCTCTCTCCAGGTGAGAGTCCTTGCAATGCTTTTGGCTTTGGCAGGTTCATTCTCCACTGCTGTTGTTCTACAATGTTCTGCAATAAAAAGATTTCTCCAGATTTACCTATCTATGATTAGTGTTACTTTGGACATGCCACAATTAAGATGAATTTTACAGATGTATGCTATTTATTTCTTGCTGTTCTACAATGGTGCCCTTGAGAAAATACAGCTTTTCCTTGGGTGTTTTGTTGTACAGGCCTGGCAGACAAAGCCCTGTTCTCCAGGACAGCTGACCACTCACAAAAACTTTGATTTGTCTTTCAGCAAGGAAGAATTCCTTCTCCCAGCTATAAAATTGTGAGTGTAAGAAGCAAATGAAGAGACCATCTTGGAATTCAAGGATTAGACAAACAAATAAACACAACGGTAAGAGAAAAAACCCCAGACAAGGAACAAAAGCAACCAATAATTTTCTAATTCTGCACAAGGAACCTCTTGCCAGCACCTCAGTGTTTAAACACATGGCTCATGCTGTAACCTCCTGAGCCAGGCACGCTGCCACTGCCACCATCAGCTGCTTGGCAAAGCCAGCAGTGAGGTCAGGCAGGAGCTGCAATTCCAGAAACTCCTGCCAAAACCAGGCAAAGGCACCTTAGAAAAAAGGATTCTAATGCCTGACACGAGTTGTGTCCTCCCAAAGCTCATCAGAGATGGGCTGGCTCAGAATCCATACTTGTTTTTATCTTGTGGGGTTTTCTAAGGCTTCAAGATCATCTCTGCACAGTGGAAGCTCCTCCAGACTCTCTGTGTTGCTATAGGAACAGATTATTTCACTTATGCTGCTCTTTTAAGTGGTCAAATTGGGTAAATGCAGAAATCATCAGCTGCAAAACTGAACTGATTACTCTTTTCAAGTTCCTTCTGAGTATACCAAATTTTAAGAGAAGTGAATCAGCAAGATATTTGGCAACTGAAAGCAAAATGGAGCTGAAGACAACTTTAATGGGTATCTTAAAAAATATATTTAAATAAACTATATAACTTATTCTCTCAAATGAAAATTAAATTCTCTTTAATGGCTCTTGAAGTCTGCTTGCTCCTCACTATTTCATCATTTCTGGACTGTTTGTATAAATCTAGACTGAAAGAACACACATTTCCCTCCCCTTCTTACTGCTCAATATATTTGATCACCCCCAATTTCCTGCTAAAATTCAGCAAGGAAAGGAAACTTTAGGAGAGGAAGCATTTTAATTATTAAATCATGCTGTAATAAGGATTGTATGGACTGACCACAAGGAGAAGGCCCAAATGACATTTTTCTTGTAGTAAAAAAAAACAACTTCATATAGTCATCACTTGGGATATTGTTCATATATAGTAAATAGAGAATTGACACTAAAATTGAGGAGGAGGGGAGGGAGAACCATGGTCATTATTCCACTGTCAAAAAGTTAAAACAACCTGGAATTCCATAGAAAGCTTCATTTGCAAGTAAATCAACACTTGAGTTTTTGTGATGTAAAAGGTTATAGACTTTTTTTAATGGATGGGATCCATAAAATTGAAAAAAAAATAAAAACAATAAGGAAAGGATGTGTTTCTATAACACACAGACATTAATCACTCGATTAATGCATCAGAATTACTTTATGTTATCAGTAATATATCTGGATAATAGTGTGGCACTTTTTTTTTTCTAAAAGAGCTTTGGACCTCTGAGTATTTTTTACTATGCAAGAATTATTTATACATTAAATGGCCTTCTACTGCCATTTAAGAGCCAGACTGCTGAAACCATCCTGAGTGAAGGAATGAGAAACTTCAGGAATATTCTATTTGAGCTTTGTATCTCATCTTTCCTGTTGGGGAGAAGAATGCAATAATTCCTTCAGAGCCCAGAGCAGGTGCAGAACACAAAGAATTGTTTCCATGCACAGAGCAGCCCTGAGCATTTCTTCTGCATGAGCAAAGTGTCCAGAGGGGATGGGGCCAGCAGATGGTGATGCTGCATCCCAGGGACTGCCAGACTCACCACCCTGCAGGGAGCCCCTGGGTCAGTGCCTTGGCATTTTAGCTTGTACAATTTCCATTTATTTGTACTCCTGCAGTTCTTTAGTGTGTAACTCCAAACCCCACACCCAGTGTCAGCTGCAGCTTTCCCATTTTGGGCAGACACAACAATTCCTCTCCAGGCCTGGCAGTCAAGGACACCTCACTGCCTCAGGCCCAGAGATGGAAACAAAAGGAACTTGGGGGAGCAACATTGGGGTCAATGACTTCATTACCTGGAGCTGGAATTGGCAGATGAACCCACAATATGCAAATGGACCAAACTTATAAAAATATAAAACCCTGTGAGCCATCATCCATTTTGGGTGTAGCCCCTGGGGGATTTCATCTGTCCTAAATGTACCTGCAGGCCCTTCAATAAACAGAACTGCTTTTTATTCCCTAATTCTGACTGACCTCTGGTTTTAGGTAGCCCCTAAAAGGCATCAGGGCAGTGCAGGGCATGTGGAGCAGCTCCAGGTGAATGCTGCCAAAATGTGCAGGGTAAGATGTGAGAGAGGGAGCCAAGGCTGGGCTTAGCAGAGCTTGGAGAAAAGGCAAAAATACTGAGTGTAACATTCTGAGGGGGAAAGGGAAGCTTGTGGTAAACTCTGGAGATGAAGGGTGGGTGATGGAACATTGAGGGAAGAGGGGGAAAAAGAATTAAAGGAAGGTCCTGAAATAAAACTTTGGGAACCTGATGTTATGAGAAATGCCCCAGGAAAAATCTGTACATGGACAATCTTGGACATTTGAATTAAAGATGGGCATTTGTCTGTGAGTAAATTTGACAGGAATATTCTTTATGTCTGTCTGAATCCCTGATCAGTATTTGCTACCTGCAGAATACACTAGACTAGCATTGACTCGATGCTCACTAGACTTGAATTTTTGATGCTCAACTGAAAAATAAATCTGTGCCTGCGTTTAAAATTCTGGTTGTGCTGCAGATACTCAAGTTCTTCTGCAACACCTTGATTAATTCACCTTCCCTTCACAATAACACAAGTCCTTTCTTACACATTACTTTATTATTCTTTTCTTACACGTTACTTTATTATTCTTCATCCTACAGCTGTATTAAGGATATGACTCACTAAATAATGAGCGGTTTCTCACGTTTTAGTAATTTTCTAGCAGGTTAGATTTTAACTGTGTGTCCACAGGACAGGTCACAGGCAGGAAAGGTTTGCTTTGCACACCCAGAGGCAGTGCAGACACTTGAATCCTCCCTCTCTGCTCCCCAGCAGGTCTCATCATTGCAGGCAGGACGAGCTCTTGGCTCCCTGGGGCTGATGGGCTGCATCTGCCCCCATCAGAGCTCCAGAAAAGCCACACTGTGAGGCAGCAGAAATTTCTACAATCCATTAAGAGTGTTCTCTGAACAAGACCCCAGTATACTTCTCTCTCTTTGTCCTGTGGGAAAAAATCTTTTGGTATTTTGCAGTTCTATTTTTCTCCAATGCTCTCTGTAAGAGAAAAAAAAAATCATTTGCTCATGATTCATTTTTGTCTGAGAAGCTCTGCACATGTCACCGTGTAAAAGAAAGCACTCAGTGCCAAGCTGTGAAGTATCCTGCACTGCCAATGTGCTTTTATTATTTGGTTACTTGAGATATATAGGTTTTTAAAAATAAAAAATGAAATCTTCACTTTGACATCCAACCCTAAGATTGTCAGAAGGATCAGTCTGTTTTTAATAGGGAAGGAAACAGGGCTGGGGATTTTTAATAATGCCCAGAATGTCAACAGAAGCACTTGACATTGATTCTTGCTCTGGAATGGAGGAGACTTAAAGAACTGAGATCTGAGCCAGCTTAATTGGCTTGGAATCTTTACAGATCTGGCTTAAAGTGGGTGAACTACTCAGTCAATAGAGTATTTTGGGAGGCTGTGCATTTTAGTCTGAAAACATGAGCGGTGACATTTCAATTCTCTTGGAAGACAGCAGAAAAATTCAACCTCCTACCTGGCCAGAGAGCAGCAGCAGAAAGCACCAAGTGGCTGCTCCAGCTTCTCCTGTGCTTCTGCCAAAGCACTGCAGAGCTCACCTTCAGAAATGCCTCCTGTGCTGCCTTGTAATTATTCAGAATGATGGCAATAATCTACACATTTTATAGGGATATTCTTCCTTTGGACATACACAAACAGCAGGAGCTAGTCAGGAACTGGGCAGTTCCACCTGGCCAGAGTTGGTCACCTGCCATGTGAAATGTGTTCCAACAGGAGCTCCCTTTAATGACCCAGTTTATGTTCTACTCCTTACATTCAGGCTACCTGTAAAGGTGAGGATATCTTTCCTTTAACTAACACAGAAATCTTTTTCTCCTCAGTAATGTGTAATTAAATCTGCCAGACACACCTATAAAATTGTTAGCTGCCTACTGAAATAAAAACCTTAAGGCACTTCCCCTTGGGCAACTTGAAATGAGTGTGGAGAAAGGAATCTAGCACTGACCAAATCTCTAAAAACTGCTGTGCGAAATTCAAGAATATCAGAATTTAAATTTGGGCATATATTGGCTACATAATCACTTATAGGAAGAAGGAGTTAACAGTAACATCCCACAGTCTGGGCTCAAAATGCATCCAAGGTTTCCAGCCCAGGTATGCACAGAATAATTAGATCACTGGTGTTAATGAAGGCAGATGCCCCGGGATTCTGTGGTGAAGGGCTAGCAGAGCTGTAAATTTGGGCATATATTGGCTGTATAATCACTTATACTGAAAATTTGGGCATATATTGGCTATATAATCACTTACACTGAAAAGGAGTATAAGTAATATCCCATAGTCAGTATAACAGTATTATCATAGTCATATTAACAGTAATATCCCACAGTCTGGGCTTGAAATGTATCCAAAGTTTCCAGCCCAGGTATGCAGGGATAATTAGATGACTGGTGTTAATGAAGGCAGATACCCCTGGATTCTGTGCTGAAGGCTAGCAGAGCTGTAAATTTGGGCATATATTGGCTATATAATCACTTATACTGAAAAGGGAGTTAACAGTAACATCCCACAGTCTGGGCTCGAAATATATCCAAGGTTTCCAGCCCAGGGATGCACAGAATAATTAGATCACTGCTGTTAATGAAGGCAGATACCCCTGAATTCTGTGCTGAAGGGCTAGCAGAGCTCTACATCCTTTCCCAAAGGTTACAGGAGCACCTCAAACACACATCTAAACCCTGACAGCACCAGAGCAGAGCGACCCTTCCAAGAACTGCTGTTACAAACATATTTATCTTTACAAAAGCTGACCTGCATCATTAGCCCAGACTGCTTCCAACAGGGCACTCAAATACAGCACTTTTACTTAGAAACAGTTGTTATTCTCATTTACTACAAAGATAAACATTCGATCCAGAATTCATCAGAATTTTCACTGTGTTTTAAGAGGCTGCTAATTAGAACCTAAGGAAAGGACTAAAAATACCCAGAGATGCAGCTGACATCTCCCTGATTCAACGTGAGAACCTTCTGTGCTAGCTGAGAGCAGTGACTAACACAACTGCTTCAGTGTGTGCTCTGCCATCAACACTGGCACTCACTTTTGCCTGAATAAGATGGATAACTTAGGTGAGAAGAGTTTTTTCCCCTGCAGTAATTATTAAGCTATTCAGGAATTCAGTGAACAGAGCAAACAGCTAAAATTTAATATATTCTGAATGAAGTAGATTCAAGTTGCTGGGAAAAACATCTCCTGATCTGTATTCTAAGTCTATCAAATGCAAATGATATTTTAAGCAAAAGCTTTTCAGTATTTCCCAGACTTCTGGTAAAAGTCTGTGGTTTTGCTCTGACAAAACAGAAAATGAAAGGAGCAATAGTGCAAAGAGCAAACAAAGAAATAAACCCCAGATAATGTCATTGGCACTCCCAGGTCAGAAACTGTGGAACTTTTTGTTCTTTGTGTATCAAAAAACCCTTCAATATCATTTCAGATTAAACTAAAATATTATCTCAAGGCTTCTAAGGTTTTAGATTGATTAGAATGGGATGACACCACTTTGCCAAGTTTTACTGACACACCAAAGAAGGGAATCAGAAGAACATCCCAAATTACTGAGCAAAATTCAGGCACTCAAATATATAGTTAGAATAAAGAGATACATTAGAAAAAGAATTAATTACAAGTTACTGGGCAAAATTAATTAAAGCAAAGTCCCACTCCAGCAGAAGAAAATTGCCTAATATTCTTGTAAAAAAATTTGCTTCTAAATCTAATATTAAATATATTTATTTATCAAATCTAATTTATTAAATCTAATAATCTAATTTATTAAATATTATTATTAACTCTAATAAGAGTAGTTTTAAAAGCAGACCAAACAGGAACAGGTAATGTAAATTATTTGTAGGACATGAGTCTAAGTAACACAGTCTATATTTGTCTATTTAACAACCTTGTATTTAAGTAGATATGATTTATGTTACAGAAAATGTCAGAAAGAGCATTTTATGTACATCTGAACAGACCAAGGTGATTTGCATCTTCATCTTTCACAGCTGTCAAAATTCCAGATTCTCTGGTGACAAGTAGAGTTTCCTACTAACCCTAAACATCAGGGCAATAGGGCATCACACAAGTGGACTCAAATTCAAGTTACCCAATTCAAAAGTTGGCTTGGAGCACAGAAAAAAGTTTAAAACAACTTGAAGCTTCTTTAATAATCTTTGATTTTGGTTTGAAATTAATTGCTTCTCTGCAGCTTGCTTTTTTTTTTTCTGGATGCATTAGGTAGTTGTCCGCCTTTGGAACGCAGAATTTTTGCAAAATAAATAAGAATTTAAGAACTAGAAATATGCAAAACTTCTCTGAAATTCACCTTTATGTGCCTCCATCCCTACAGTAGTTCAGTGCAGTTTGCACTGAATATTCAGAGTCCTTCAATTCAGAGAAAATCCAACAATCAGAAATTATTTTTTCTGGTTTAGTATCAAAAAAGAATAGATTTTGTGTTGCTTTCTCCATGGCTGCACACTTGCATTAACCTGAAGAAAAGTGGGCAGTGATTTTCCTCTCTAGTTACACACAAGGAATATCAGGCCAAATTTCAGATTTTTGTATTTCTCTCCCAAGAAATTCTTGCTCCCTCCTGCTCCTCTCCTACCTTGTCTGAGAGAATTCTAAATCTGTGAAACAAAACTCCTTTTCCTGTTTCCTTGGGGAAGTTGGTAGGCCTGTAATAAATCATTTATCCTGAAATGCATTCATCTCTCTTCCTTTTTTAATTCCAGTTCAGCGATGCTAAATCCCCCAACCACCTACCTGAATTAAAATTATATCTCTCCAAACCATTTGATAGTGTTTCCACCACTTGAAAGGTTTTGTGAAACATCCTGATTTTAAAACGTTGTGCCAGATAATTTATTGCTTCCATCTAGAGCATCTCAAAGATTTGGGATCAATTCTGAAAGTGAAGATTCCTGGGGAATTCTCTTTTTTCCTGTAATAAAAAGGTTTCTCCAGATTTACCTATCTATGATTAGTGTTACTTTGGACATGACACAATTAAGATGAATTTTACAGATCTATACTATTAATTTCTTGCTTCAGCACCTATGTGCAAGACTGCTTTCACCAGCTTATCACAAATTCTTTAAAGAAACTCCACAGCAATGTCCTATTTTGTTTTGGAATCTAAAGCAGACATGAAATTCAGAGAATATTTTACAAAAACATGTGTACAAACAGAAACAGACAGCAGAGTGGTTTTTGAGAATCTCAGAGTATTAACAAGGCCAAGAACATCTAAAAACTTCCCCTCTGGCAACAACAAACTTTACACAGCTCTAAAAGCCAAACTGCTTTATTGGCCACATTGGGGGGTTCATGGTCTGCACGTAGAAACTATTGTTTCTATCCTAAATATGTTTAAAAGGCAAATAAATTCCAATGATTAATACAAGTGTGAGACTTTTAGAAAAACAGCAACGGTCTGATTGAGTTTTGATAACTGATACAGGGGATTTTTCCAGCACTGGAATGGCACCTGCTTGCAGCTAATTAACCTGGAGTGATGGAATGAGCAAAGCCAGGCCTCTCAGAGGGTTTGAACTGCATTGCAGAGCAACAGTTATGCACTAAATCTTTTTTTGTGGCAAATATTTTCTTTTGGTCTCCCTTGCACTTATGAAATCTTCAAGGTGCTGTGTTCAGCAAACATCTCCAAACCTCAGCGCACTCATAATCGCATAAATGCAGAAGGGAACTTGTTGAATTTTAACATCTGTTGAAAAGGTTGCTCTTTCCTTTTGTGCAGAGGCTCAAAACTCTTGCAGAAATCCCAGTGATGAGGAATTATTTTGCCACAGCTTGTGGCAAAATCCCTTGTTTCTGTGACTTACAGGATATCTTTATGAATGACTAATTATGTTCATTCTCTATTATACTTTTTATGTCTAATTAACTATGAAATTAGTGTAATTTGATACACTTAAAGTGAGGTAGCTCCACCACCCCAAGCAAAAGTTAAATTATATTCTTACAGAAGTTTAACAAAATTTAAACTATATTCTTCTTAGGCATTAGCCATGGATCACATAAGATATCCTATAAGACACACAGACAAGACAGCCAGCAAAGCTGTGGCAAAAAACCTCATCACTGGGATTTTTGCAACAGTTTTGACCCTCTGCATAAAAGGAAAGAGCAACCTTTTCAACAGATGTTAGCATTCAGTGATTTCTCTTTTGCATTTTTGCGATTATGAGCACGCTGAAATTTGGAAATGTTTGCTAAACACAGCATCTTGGAGATTTTCTAACTGCAAAGGAGACCAAAATAAAAAATATTCACCACAAGAAAGATTTAGTGTATAACTGTTGCTCTGCAATGCAGTTCAAATCCTCTGAGGTTCTCCAAAATAGGGAAAATAAAGCCTTATGTAATTAAATGCAGAAAAGGGAGGTAAATAAAAGCAGAGCTCAGGTGAAGTGCAGGCATTTCAGACAGAACTACACAGGCACTTGAAGGAGTCTGAAAAGAGTAAAAAATGAAACATAAACCCTACTGAACTGATTAGCTATGTGAAAACGGCCTTTTAAATATTTTTCATTTCCATTACAGATAACAAAGTTCATGTGAAATGCAGATAAGCATGGTCATTTCTAAATGATTACAAAATGTCAAAAGATGCATATTCTCATTTTTCATGATCACCATGCATTATTGCCATGCCATTATAAACTGCATTCAGTATTAAAAGCTCCAATTTTCACAGAATACGAATTCCTTTGATGGCATCTCCCACTGTAACAGTTTCAAATAAATCAGCTTAAGTAATGGAAGAGCAGCTAGGATTGCACTGATAGTATAATACCAGTGAATATTTTCATTAATGAGGAACTAGAATGACAATTTTTCCTTTCATCTATGGAATGAGCCTGTTTGGACCAACACAGAGGCTCTGGTTGGACTAGAACCTAGAAAGAATAAAGAACATAAATTAACACATTTTGGAGGACAAAAACTTATTCCTAATTAAGACCAACCTCTTTATGAAAATGCAAAGTTTTTTTAAATGACATTTGGAAGAAATGGTTACCAAGTGTGTACCAGCCATTTTCTAGATCAACACCTTCCCTCATCTTTATCTCATTTTGCAGCCCTGTCACCTTCTCCTCCTCCCTGTCTTGCCTGAAGGGCCTTGCCCAGCCCTGGCAGGTAAAGGGAAGCAGCAGAACAAGCCCCTCGTTTAGTAGCAGAACTGCAGAAATGATTGGAGGAGATAAACTCTTTGTGCATTTGCACAGCCCACACAAGCATTAGCTTAAAATATCACTGTAATGTATTTTTCAGTGTCACTTGCTGTTTATTCTGCTTAATGATCCTTCTCATTCTTTGTCGTGTGTGCACAGAATTTCAATTCTGCTTTGGTAACTCATCATGGTGAGAATATGCAGTTTGTTGGCTACAGTTATTAGGCTAATAAATAATGTCCTGTATTGAAGCTGTATAACTGCCTTCCTTAGGATTCAAATATATTAGCATATTAATAATAACATAGGCAGTTAAATCCACTTTAATTCAGACACTTGAATTCAAGCTGGTGTCCAATAAAGTTCCTCCAACACACAAATTGTACAAGCTAACTACAAGATCTCACTTTGATGAATTAGCTGCAATCAAATGTGGCTATGCTGTGATTAACAGCTGATCAATTAAAATACACAGGAATATCACTGCAGAATCCATGGAGATCATTCAGCAACTCAAACCATCACACCCTCAGCCTAACACCCTTGACATGACTTCTCACCATCTACACATATTACAGGAACAAACAAACATCCTGGCTAATCACCCAATTACATTTAGAAATACTCATTTAGAAATATTCACAAAATGGAAATTAAAAATAAAGGGTGATAAGGAAACATCCTATCACAGTCAGTGCCCTTGGAAGCATTGCTGTTGCAGTAAGGTAGAAAAATCATAAATAAAGGCTTCACAAAATCAAGGCTGCTCCCCTGGAATCAGTGGCTGGCCTTGTCAAAGCCAGCATTTTGCAATGTGAAAGCAATCCTGGTGGGAGCAGCTCATTAACATGACAGTCTATTCCTGGGTGAAAACCAACTTACACTTGTATAAACTGTTTTTACACCATCAGATAGAAAAATGAAAACTATCTCTCACAAACAACTGTCATTGTACATACACACCAAGGGTTTGAGTGACCAATCAATGCAGAATAACAACTCGTTAATAACCAATAAAGTAATTAGCAAAAAACTACTGACCAATTGGAGTGACACACAAGGTCTGTAAAACTGCATTAAAAGGAGTTAGGTGAATAAAGAATGGCCTTTCCCACCTGGAGGGAAATGGAGGCTGTGTGATTTATTCCCATACAGAGCCATCACTGAAATGATTTCTTTCTGGAATCACCTCCAGCTGCTGTCATCACCGACCTCTCAGAGCCCCCACCTGCTGTGGCTCTAGGTTAATGCTGCTGGGAGTGCAGCTGGAGCTCTGTTACCATTCCAGAGCCAGGGCTGTGAATAATTCAGGAGTACAGAGCTGAAATAGAAAGTATTGAACTGGGGATAACCTATGGTTTCTATTTGTTCCATCTGATAAGGGAACACCCTCATTTGCTGCTGTTTGATGTCTCCACAGAGAAGGGAAAAAACATAAAATGTGCTTTTTTTCTTATCTCTTATCCAAAATAAGGTGTAACTTCCCTAAAAGCTGGGAGGTGGGATATTGGTTTAAGGCATTCAGGAAGAAGAATGAGTGCTATTGATCACTTCTGCAAAACAGGAGCTCCCAGGGGATTTCAGCTGCTCCCATAGAGAGAGGTCATTTTCCTGAGCTCAGGAGTTGCTGGGGGCAAAATAAATCTCCCTGGTCCAGGATGGAGCAGCCTGCAGTGCACCACCTGAAGGACACAGCACGATTTTCATCTCCCAGTGCTTCAGTGCATCCCACAGAAGGATGTGTTGCTGTGTAAAAATATGTTCTCTCACACATTGCCAGTCTGTCACAGAAATCCCTTCCTGACTAGAACAAGCAAGAAGACAGAACCAAGGCAAGAAGAAAACACACAAATTTCAGTATTTACCAACTTCTATGCTCATTTTTATTTCAATTATCTTGACAGCTGTCCTAGCAAGAATCCATTTGTAGATTGATACTAACTGCTCCTGCTAATAAACTCTGGGTAAGAGCAGGATGAGCTTGTGTGTGGTGATGGCTGAGGTGCTTTCAGCAACAGGTCTGGAAGAGACACCTGGAAATACCCAGCTACTTCCCTCTCCTTGCTGGAACAGACACTGGAAATAACCAGCTACATCTCTGTCTTTGCTGGAACAAAAACCTGGAAATTCCCAGCTACTTCTCTGTCCTTGCTTGGAGAGACACCTGGAAATTCCCAGCTACTTCTCTGTCCTTGCTGGAAAACAATCCCTTGGACACAGAAGAACCACAGAGTCACAAAAAAGCTTGAGCAGGCCAGAGGGAAAGCTGTGCTACCAAAATGTAACATAACACACAGTGCAAGTCCCCTAACGCTCCCAAGTGGCTGCACACCACCAACTCTTCAAAGCTGAGGAAAAGGGTTGTGTGTCACCCCTCACCCCTGGGGTTTGTTTAAAATGAGTATTTTCCAAACCAGAGCAGGATCTCCAGGAGGTAATTCAGATCTGGTAGAGAAACAGAGGACACCTGGTGGTGTTTACTTGTTAGCATATAAAAACAGCAATCCAAGTCAGATGTGTGTGCAGCTGCACCAGCAACAATTACCAGAACCCATGCTTTAAATAAATAAAAGATGGAGTGATGGAGAATTTCAAATAGTGCAATCACAGAAATTTCAAACAAACAACATGAGTTGCTGATTCCAGATGCTGCCACTACTTTATGAAAATGAATTTTTTAACGGTTACAGGCAAGAAACAACTCTACACTTACGGGAGTCTGCCACCTCCACCAAACAGACACGTGCTGCGGAAAAGTAGGACAGATTCCCCACTGCTGCAAAACCCAAGGGCACAAAGTTGTCAGTTTTGTTGGAGGAAGATCCGTGGAGGCAAGAGCAGAGGAAGAAGTGATTGAGCAGACTCTGGGGCAGCAACGCCAGCATCAGTGAGGTACCCAGCACCTCCCAAACCTCAGCATTGCCCAGCTGCACAGAGAGCCACACAGCAGAGCCGAGCCCAGCTCCAGACTGCCACCAACCCATGGACAGACAGCCTGTGAGTACTCACATTCCCATATTAGGTTAGTGAAACTATTATTTTAATTGAAAATACTGTTATTAAGATAACTCTGTGAAGACCCAAACTGGAATTTTCTATTGTGCAATAGATACAGTGAGCTGCAAATGTCTCTTTTTAGAGATATTCAGACACTGAACAGAGTCAACCTCTGTGAGACTCCTTCCCTCTAAGGAGCTGGAGAGCACAGGGGTGGCAAGGCAGAAAAAAAAAACCTAAACATGCATTGATGTGGGGGCTATTCAAAGTGTGCATTTTATTGCCAAAAAACAAAATAAAGGCTCAAGGTCACGCTTCTGTCATGCTCTCTGTAGTAAGTATTAGGACTTACTTGGCTGGAAGGGAATGAATAAAAGCAAAAGACTGTGCAATATGCAGAATGCTGTTCCCTTCCTTACACAACTTTAATGCATGGACTCAATCACAGCCAAGATTTTAAGTGTGAAAATTCTGTTAAAAAAACCCCAAACAGGTACTTTTCTCTTTCGAACCAGCACTGTCAACAGAAGAAGAGATCTCGTCTCTCCTGCTTATACCAACACAAACATGTGTGGTGAAGCACACAGTGACCTGGTTAAAACCAGACTGGTTTAACAAGCCCCAAGCACCCCAAACAGTTGGTTTGATCCCACATCAATTCCCCAATCTGTTCTGATCTGCAGCCACGCAAACACCTACACTGATAGAAGCAGGGAGAGAAAACTGCTCCCTTCATCAGCAGTGCTGGCTGAGAGCGAAAATCAGACTGAAGACCTTCTGGTGTTTGTAGGCTTTCTTACCAAAGTTAGCACAGCAAAACTTCCACTGAAAAACAGATTAGAGGCCAAGTTCAGAATCAGTATGAGACGTAACAGAGCTTTACATAAACTTTCAGATGAGCTCCGAGCTTCATCCCAGATGACAATTCACCTCGACACTGCCTGTGCTGCTGGAAACAAAATCAATTTAAAAGTCAGCAGTAGATGCAAGAAACAAACTTTAGATTTAGCTTAAAATACAGAAAAGTCGGCTAAGGAAGAATAGCAAAGAACAAGTTGAAAAACAGAGCCTTTAATTTTTTTGAACAAAATCCACCTTGGAAGCCTCAAGGAGAGAATTTGAGCTGGCAAGGTAAAGGTGGAGATGGATGATTCTGCAATATTTGAGCAACTTCTTCCCCAGATTTTCTCTAATATACAGATATCCAAGGAAAAATGCCCCAGGTATCATACCCTTTCAAAAGTTTGCTTTGTTACCTTAATTTTTAATGTCAGCCAACAGTATAACTTCCTTCTGAAAGGTTACCTGCCTGTTAATTTTCAAAGAAACTTCCCCTCTTTTATTATTTATTAGAATGAGTGCATTCTAGTTCCATACTTTCCCTAACAATATATATTAAGGCCTTCAGCTTCTATTTTGATTTAACAAAATTAGACTTTTTTATAGCAGCAAAGAAGGTGAAAAAATTTAGAAAACACACTTGACCAGTAAGTTAGCATAGATACTTGAAACTTTTTGAATGAAGTTTTCTAAATAACCAGCCAAAAAGAACTGGTCAAGCAATACCAGTTACTTATATCACCAAAATGTTTCTGTAGAGTTAGATCATTCTCTAAAAAGTAATGCAAAATCTTTGGCTAACCTAAGAAACAGGAAAAAACTTAAAATGTAAGCTCAACAAGTCTGCTGTATTTTATATTGTGTACCATGAATTATTTAAATAATAATTATTAATTATAGTTAATATATATTGATGTAGCATTTAATATCAATATGTTATTAACACCTTTAATAACTAAAATACTTTTACTAAAGAAAGAACAAGGTCCATGATCTGACTTATGAGCAGTTAAATCAGTTCAGAGACATTACTGGGCCCTGAATCACAATCCTGGGGGAGAACAGAAGTCTCCAAACCCCAGCCATAATTGCACCTTTGGGACCTTATTATTCAGAATAATAAAAATTCATTAGCTATAATGCGCTTATTTCTAATATAAACACATTCCTCCTAGCATGCTATGGTTTCTCCTCTGAAAGTGAATATTCGGAAGGGTCTCTGGCTGCATCATTTGATGTAGAAAAGCTCAGAAAAGTAGAGCTCTGGTACAGTTTTATGGTGGAACCTGCCTCACATCATTAAAGTTTTACATTGTTTGCCAATACAGGATTGTTCTCTTCCGTCAGGTGCTCTCTCCCAAAATTCCCACTGCACCATTTATCATATGTTTATCTGTCTTCAGAATAATAATTGTACAGATGGTGACTTAGCTGTAGATATCAAACTTTCTTGGGCGTAACAAAGTTACAGAACATTTCATATTTGTTTTCATCAGATACTTAGGAGCCCAATGATGTCTAAAAATCTTACTGTATTTGGAATTTAGTGAGAACATAAATTTATCTCCGACTGCCAGCCTTCCCTCAGACCTCAGGTAGAGAATTTTGAAATCCATAAACCACAGGATGATAAAATGTGATTTTTGGGTACCAGATGCAGGGAAGAGTAAAATCATGAGGGAACAAGACACGCTTCAATTTCATGAGGCCCATTTATACATTTAGTGCTCACTTGGAGCCCAGACAGGTTTATTGTGTAGGACTTGAACGTTCAAACCAAGGCAGGCTCAGCACGAGGAGAGCGTGAGACAGCCCTGAGCACAGCCACGATGATTAAACGCTGTGGGTTTGTGTTTGTGTTCCCCGGGGGATGTGTGAAGAACTGGAACGCCGGCAACAAGTCCTGAGGAAAGCCTCGGAACAGAATAAAATATGATTTTTTAAAAAAATTAAAAAGAAAGAGGAGGAAAAACTATCAAAGAAGGGGTGCAGAATCGTGATGACCTAAAAAAATTAAGATGAAGCAGTGGTGGGGGGGAAGACTAAATGCTAGGCCCACATGGTGAGCATCACCTCACTGTGCTTGGTTTGGTGGGACAGCACACCTTGGGGGGACCCTGAGGGGACAGTGAGGGGACATTCAGGGAAGCCTGAAGGGGCCATGAAGGGACAGTGAGGGGACATTCAGGGAAGCCTGAAGGGACCGTGAGGGGAAAATGAGGGGACACTGGGGGTACCCTGTGGGGAGCACTGAGGGGCCCATGACGGGACAGCGAAAGGAATTTCAGAGAGGCCTGAAGGAGCCATAAAGGGTAGTGAGGGGACCCTGAGAGGACATTGAAAGGACTTTCAGAGAAGCCTGAAGGAGCCATGAAGAGACAGTGAGGGACCCTGAGGGGACGCTGGGGGTACCCCATGAGGAACACTGCGAGGACCCTCAGGGAAGCCTGAATGGACCCTGAGGGGACCAAGAGGGAAGCCTGAACGGACCAAGAGGGAAGCCTAAAGGGTCCATGAGGGGACAGTGAGGGGACCCTGGGGGTACCCTGTGAGGAGCACTGAGGAGATCATAGGGGAAGCCTAAGGGGACCATGAGGCCAGCACTGAGGGGAGCCTGACTGGAGCACTGAGGGGACCGTGAGTGGAGCACCGAGGGGGCGCTGAGCACCGAGGGGACACTGAGCACCGAGGGGACAATGAGCACGAAGAGGACGCGGAGCGGGTCCCTGTGAGCTCCCCTCGACCCGCCCAGCCCCGGTGCCGCGGCCAGCCCGCCATGCCTAGGCCGGGCTGCAGGGGGCGCAGCGCGGCGCGGCCGCTCCCCGCCGCTGCCTCCCCTCCCGCCGCCGGTGGGCGGGAGCGCCGGGCCGGGCCAGGCCGGGCGGGCCCGGGGCCGGGGCCATGGCGCTGCCCGTGCTGTCCAGCTCGGCCGTGAAGTTCCGCCGGGTGCTGGCGCACTTCCCGCAGGAGCTCAGCCTGGCCTTCGCCTACGGCTCCGGGGTGTTCCGGCAGGCGGGGGCCTCGGCCGAGCATGGCGAGGTGAGCGCTCGGGCCGCGCGGCGTTCCGCGCCCCGGAGCCGCTCCGGCCCTGCGGCTGTGAACGGCGAGGGGCAGCGATCCCAAACCCCCAGGAGGGAATAGCGAGGGCGGGTGTCCGGGCCGAGCCCGGGGCGGTCCCGGCAGTGGGACTGGCACTGTGGGGGGCTCAGGGTCCCTCTCAGCACAGAGTGTATCGAATGTGTATCAGGCTGTTTACCTCTGTTTTTAGAATTACTGCATCTCGTGCAACTGCTGTACACCGTATGAGGGGAATTCCAAATCTATTGCCGCACTGAAATGGCAGTCTGGGGAGCTTCCTCATCTTCTGAGGGCCAACAGCTTGGAAATAATGTTTATTTTTATTTTTGGGGGTTTGTTGAGAAAAGCAAAGGAATACACTATAAAGGAATATCCTAGAAATGTAGTTCCTTGTAGCCAGCTCTCGGGTGGTGCCTTTATCTGCCCACATTCCCCCATTCACGGCCAAAAAGTGCTGTTCGTTAGCACTGTGAGCTGTTCCAATGAGCTGTGGGTTAGGGTGGTGAACATCACACACCTGCTCCCCTGTTCTGGAGGGTTGAAATTTGGTCTTAACCAGGACAGGAAAATTTTGGACTGATATACTTCACAATAAACATACAACTTCACTGGAACTTTTGAACTGTATCTGACATTAATGCTTGTGGTTTGGGTTTTATTTTTAGTTTTTTACTCCTGAAAAATATTTAGCTGGACGTTTGATACTGTGTATACGTTAAATTATTATGATAACATTGGTTCTTCTTGACATTTAAACCCCACCACTTCTCTTGTCATCCTCAGACAAATATGCTGGACTTTGTGTTTGCTGTTGATGATGTTGTGACCTGGCATATGACGAACTTGTCAAAGAACAGGAGTCATTATTCCTTCCTTAAATTTTTTGGGCCCAAAAAGATAAGTACCATACAGGGATATGGAGCAGGAATTTACTACAACACCTTAGTGCCATGCAATGGCAGGGTAAGTACAAGTAGTCTGAGTGAATGAAGTCAAATATTTATGTCTGTGAAGTATTAAAATGATTAGCTTAAAGCAGATTTCAGGAAGCAAATATTGCAGATTGTAATTGTAGATTAACTCGTGGTATCTTCAATATTTATGTCTCAAACTGCTTCACTAACAGCATTTTAATTAAAAAGCAAACAGAGCAGCCTGTCTTGCACCTTAGAAGTGTGAGCAGTGTTTGGAACTTAGAGGTAAAGCATTTCAGGAACTGGATTTATATTCCTTATTGCTTTCTGTCTGCCACTTTTGGTGGTGGTGAGGTTTTGGTAGTGCTTCATTTCAGCAGTTGACCATGTCATAACAGCTAAGTGGGCTGTTGGGTACAAAATGCAAGTTACAACAGTGAGTTGGAATTGACATTTGTGTTGTTTAGTGTCTCATATCCTGACCTGTGGGGCTTGGGTGTAATCAGTGATTCTGGTGAGTGGTTCTTCTCCAGCAGTTCTGTTCCTGCACCTCTGTGGTTGGTAAGGAGTGAGGGAAACACTGTCAGTCTGGCTGTTCTTGTCCCTGTATGAGATTTTGGGGTTTAACCCCTATTTGTTTGATGTAAAAAGGGATTTGGGATTTCATTTGAAGGACCAGTGGTGTTTGCCATGACATTGTGTTCTTGGCTCTTCATGCCCTGCTCTTATGTTCTAATGACTCAGTCATATCACAGCCTGTGGTCCTTTGGTATACAGAAATTCTGGAGCTGCCTGCCTTGCTGTGGTGATAATCTTTGGAAATTCAGCCACTGCAGATTGGGAACAAACTGTGGAAAGTCCAGTTACATAAAATAAGCTGCAAAATCACAAATTTTTTTTTCTTAACATCAAAGAGCAAAAGAAAAAACTCCCTGATACACACCCCACCTCCCAATAACAGGATATAAGACTCTGACAAACTATTTCTTGAGTATTTTAAAATGTTTATAATAAATATAAATTTTTAATGGTATTTTTAATATCATAAAGGCTAATCTGGATTATTCCAGCTATTGTACTATTTGGCTGCTGCCTTTATTGCAACTTTGATTCTAGAAAAGATCTTAGTTTCATGCATTCCATTTTCTCTCTGAAGAAGTTGGAATGTCAATAGGAGGGAGATTTTTCTTTTACCTCGTGTGTTAATTAAAACATAAAAATGTTTTCCAGTTTTTTATTGGAGGTCTGTGTGCCTTAGGATTAAGGACAGTTATAGCAAGTAGTAAGTTCCGTGTAGGGAAAACAGTGCAGGTATAAGTTTTTTCAAAAGCCTCTATTTTGCTTTGTTTTTTGCAGATGATAAAATATGGAGTAATTAGCACTGATACCCTGATTGAGGATTTGTTCCACTGGAAAACTCTCTATGTGGCTGGGCGCCTGCAGAAGCCGGTAACTGCTGTTTTCTCTCTGGAAATGCAGGAATTTACAGGGCTGGAAAAGAATCACTTGGAGTTTGAACTTTATCTGTCAGGGATCTGCTCAAATAATCTGCCCTGATGTAGGGATGTAGCCCCAGAGGGATAATCTCTCAGAGAGGAGGTGAAATGGAGTGCCTAATGATGTTCTGTGGAAAAAGAACCCCTAAAGGGGAGTGTATTAATAACAGTTTTCTGCCCGTAGTAAATCTTGAATAACTCTATTAATGACAAGTCCCTTTAATGTTAAACATATTATTTGCCTTTTATAACAGATTATAGGGTTGGCCAAAATTTAACACAGCTAAAGAATGGAAATCTTTAAAGATGAAAGCAGCTTTGCTGTGTAGTTACTGTCTGGTTCATAACTGAATGAACAATGGGTTCTGCAGGTTGGTTTTTCTCCTCCATATTTGGACCATAAAAAATAATCTTTGCTTTCCCCCTTGCGCCTGCCTCGTTGTGCTTTCAGCAGGTGGCAGCAGTGCTAAGGGAAAATTTGTTGCGAGGGGAAGGGGAGAATTGGAGGAGAAATCTCTTCAGGTCTTGGAAGAGAAGTTAATTATACTTCAGCTAAAAAAGTTGGAGTGAAAGTTTGAATAGATTGTCTCAGAGTGCTGGCTTTATCTCCAGAGATGTGTTACAGCACGATCCAGGTTAGAGCAGCTGTTATCTTTGTAAAGAATGGAACTTAATCCATTGAGAAAGAAATCTGAAGGGAGAATTCTGGATGGCACTTCAACAGTGAATAGTGAATAGCTGTTTTCAGTGGAACTGCATTTGCTGCTGCCTTGATTTGTGCCATGGTACAGTGAATATAAATTCTCTGTACTGTGAAAAAGCCTTCCTTCACTGTGGTGCTCTGTCAGATTTACCCCAAGAATCAACATTCATGTTTTACCTGGGGGATAACCATTGCACTCTGACTTCTTGGGAGATTTGCAGCTCTCTAAACCATTGAAAATGTTTTCATAAATGCTATCAGTGTTTCAGGCATTCAGATTTTGAAGCCTGCTGTTTTATTTTCTTTCCAAAAAATCCTGCTTTGTATTAGGGGGGATTTTTAGAAAAGGAGGAGGTTATTCCTTTTGCTTCTTTAAGGTGTCTTCCCTGGGGAGGAATAGCATCTCTGCTGAGTTTCATGTTTTAAAAGGCTCTAACTGTGGTGTCTTTAACATGACCATAACTTGCTGATGTTTCCATGGCAATCCTAAGGTATTGCAGTCACCTGTTTGACTGCTTGGGGTACCACCACAGATTTTTCTGTTCTGCCTTCCCTTAGATTTCCCTGTAGCAACAAGTTAGGAATGTACATCTAAGTGAATTGCTTGATGAGATTTGAGAAAAATCAGCAGTACTACCTTCGTTCACAAAGGTGTGGTAGAATAGACAAATATTAAAAAGCTGCCTTTTATAAGCAAGACACGATTGCTTAACCAGAACACTTGAAAAAGACAAACTCCCAGCAAGCAGAGATTCCTAGGGGAGGTGTTTCTGGAAGTGCACAGCTATCCATCTCCCAAACCAGCTTCCCTTCATCTGCCAGTGTTTCTATCTTCAGTTCTTACCAAAGCTCTGCTTTTTGTTCCAATGTATTTCCATACCCTAGGTGATTGGATTCTCTATTTGGTCTTGAACAGTTTCAATGTTTCCTAAAATTTCACACTTCTAGTGGCAGGTAGAGGCATTCTAGTGATCTGTTCCTCATGGGTAAGAGAAGATCCCCTCGAGTTCACGTTCTGCTCATGCAAAGTGCAAAAATAAAACCCTGCTTCCTCTAGGGCAGCCCCTAGCTGAGAAACTGCTTGAAGCATTTGATAGGGAAGTCCTCTATTAAAAAAAATAAAAGGGAATGAAGATGAATAAGAAAACTTAATTCTGTCTGGTATTCTGTTCTCTTTTAGTATAGTTTTTTTTCTTATTGCACAATTACACATCTGTTGATGCATTCATATTTCCTGTTCTGATTAATCTTAAATTCACAAGTATGAAAAGGTGACTAGCTCTTCAGAGATTAGTTCATGTCTGGTGCATATAGCACTTCCAAGCCAGTGTGTGAAAATAGCTTTTTCTAGCAGAGTGTTAATTCTTAAAATCACATTCTTTTCTCTCACATGGTGGGGATACTCTAGTACTTGTTGTACCATGCTAGTAAGGTCTACTCTTAAATTCATTTCTTACTGAATCTGGCATGAAAAATAAATAACATTTCTAGCTCCAGCTTCAGTAGCACTTTGCTGAGGTCTTGCTTCCAAATGGCTCTGCTTTTCCAGGTGAAAATCCTGGCCCAGAATGAGAACAGCAGGCTGCAAGCTGCTCTTGTCAGCAACCTGAAGAGTGCAGTGATAGCATCCTTCCTCATGCTGCCAGAGAGCTTCTCTGAAGAGGACCTTTACCTGCAGATTGCTGGGCTCTCCTACTCTGGTGAGTCTGGGGCTCTGAGGTGGCTGAGAAGAGCTGCAGTTGGAGTCTCATGTGTGATCTGTCATCTCCCTTCTTGCTTTGGGCCTGCAGTGCTGCATGCACCAAGAATTCTCCCTGAATGTGGTTATGTAACAGCTCCAGTAATTGGGTTTATTCACAGGAAATAGGTGCAGCTGCCTCAGCAACACTGCCTGTACCTGCTTGGTTTATGAGCAGCTCAGTGTGAGTGATTGGATATGATGAAATAATGGGGGTTCTCTCCTCTTTGCATGGATTGTGTTTTGGTGGAATGTTTCAAAACCTTGGGAAAAAAATTTTTCTTTGCACTCAGTGCAATGTTGAGTCATCTGATAGTCTGACTCATAGCTTGTCATCTCTTTTTGAGTGTGCTGTGTTTAAGGCTCTTAGTTAACTTAAAAGATCCTGATTATGATTCTTTGATTTACATTTAACACTCCTGGTTGGTATTTGTTGAGTTTCTTTTTTTTTAGGAAATTTGTAAGGAAAAATATTGAAAATACTACTGCAAATGGTTTTTCAATACAAGATGTAATTGTTACAATTTAACTCAGCAGTGCTTTTTAAATGTTGACATCCTTACTGGAATTACTATGAAGGAGCTTGGTTGGAGTTGTGCTTTACACAGCACTTCCTTGGCTCATACAGAAATGCAGTTTTGGCTTTTAAAGGGAGCACAGGGGGGTCGAAGCTGCAGCTTGGCTGTACTGAGGAGTGCCACTGTTTTATGTAACACTTGTCAGGGCAGTTCAGATTGCAGCTTGCTTCTCCATAGCAGTTCTCTCCTGAAGTGTTGCCTGCTTTAAAGCACCAGGAGGAGGGTGCTGACAGTGGGATTGCCAGCCAGGGATGTTCAGTGCTCATCTGCCCACCTGAAACCTGCCCAGCACTGGCACTGGATTCTTGCTGGGCACTACTGACCAAGATGCTTTTTATTTACTCTTTGGAACAGTGCAATTAAACAAAAATCAGTAAAATGCTGACTCTGGCTGTGCTGTGTGAGCAAAGCTGAAGCCACACAGCTCCCAGCTGGGAATGTACAAGGAAAAGGCTGCTTGTGGATATTTATTTTGCTGCCATTTCGTTAAGTCTTTCAGAGGCTGTACTAGTAGACAAAATTGATTTTATGTGTTACTCTAATCAGTCTCCTTGGAGACTGCTGAGAAGAGTTGCTAATGCTTTAATTTAGAAAATGTTTATCTTTTATTTTCTCCTGCATTTTTTGAGAGCACTGAGTCAGTACCATTTATATACGAAGTGTTTGTTTTGTGGCTCGGCATAAACTGAAATAAACTAAGGAAGGCTAGCAAGTTGGCACCTTTCAACAACATTTATCTCCTGAATGTGGGAAGTGGGAAAAAGAATTGATTCAGAATTTTGGTTGTTGATACAAGCTACACTGAGCATCCAACTCCTGGCTGGAAACCCAGCAAGCAGCCAGGCTGGTACCTAACAGAGGTAGTGAAATGCTTTCATACAGACTGACTGGCTTTTCATTTATTCTCTTTGAAACTTCTCAGTCATGTATCTGAAAAGAAAGTGTAAAGGCCAGTAATGTAACAGTGGTGTTAAAAGGAGTTGCTTTTTGGAACTACTGACACAATACATGGTTAAGAGAAAAAGTGATCCAGTGATCTTACAGTGACTGCTGTTAGCTGAACTCCAGGTACTGCCCTTGGAGTGCAGAAACAATGCAAATTATTACCTCTCAAATTGGAAAATTTAAGCTCATTTGCTTGTGGAAACAGAGTATGAGGACTAGGCAATTTGTTTAGTAATTGTTGAGAATTTGGTTATTTTTGCAAAGACTGTAACTCTTACATGACAGCTGGAATTATTTTGTTTCCAGGTGAAGATGTGGACAGGTAGGCTGATGACATTGTATCAGAGGCCCCTTAACAATAACTGCCTTCAAGGACATTTTTTCTATGCTTGAAGGTGTTTGAATAGTTTTTTTGACTCTTAGAAGATGATAATTGTGGATTATATTGGCATACATAATATTGGAGAGTAGAGCTTTAGATGACAGCTCTGTACTGTGTTGATTTCTGTTATATTCTCCTTCATGCTTTTGGGGATTTCCTAGTGGCTTAACTCTCTCTTTTCCTGCCTAGGTGATTTCAGAATGATAATAGGAGAAGACAGATTCAAAGTGCAGAACATAGTGAAGCCCAACATTGCCCATTTCCAGAAGCTGTACAGTTCCATACTCCAGGGCTGCCCTCAAGTGGTGTACAAGCACCAGCTGGGAAGGCTCGAGGCAAGTGTTCTCCTTCAAACAGCTTTCACACAAGTGCTTCAGCACTGACAGAAGGCAGGGATTATGCCATGCACCAGCAGAGCAGTTGTAGGCTCTGTGCTTGCTGTTTGTTGTGTTTCTGTTGTTTGGTTAGTTCTGCAGCCAGCAGACTTGCCTTAAATACCAGGTTTTTCATATGGAGGAGCTACTGCTCATTTTCTCTGAGTATGAGCACAGAATAGACCCCAGCAAGGGAACCAGAGCAGTAAAACGTGTGTTCTAATGGATTCCACATGGAAATGACAGGCTAGGAAGTGAGGAATCAACAGATGGTTTGTGTTAGAGGGATGAGGCTGTAACTCAGAGGTGCAACTTTCTGCAATCAAAAACTACATCTCACAAAAAACGTCCTCAAGTTCCAGCTATGAATATCACCTGACTAAACCCAAGTGAAATTCTGGCATTAATACCCATACAAAACCATTTTTCCTTAGCTTTTTGGGAAATCTAGAGTGATCAATATCTTGAATTCCATTTTTCTGGTGTAACATATTGCAGTTAGGGGAGAGATGCCACAGTCAGTAGCGATTTTCCCTTTTGTAATATTCAAGTGTGATATAAACTTCATGATGAAGTCACACATAGCACCACTTGTCTCATGGGTGTGGGCATCTCTTTATCCTCAAGCCTTGGTAATTCTGTCCCAAATGCCACCTTTTAGGATGTGTCTTTGTTAGAAATTCATTTAATTGCAGGCTTGAGTACAATAAACAGTTTCACTGCAATGCTTTGGGGTAAAATACAGGCAAACCTGTATTATCCTGCAGCTGTCTCCAAGTTTTCTTATTACTTGTGAACAGTTTGGTGGAAGCAATATTTAAATGAATTTGGGAAAGAATTAGTAATGCTTCCTTCAAGAAAAAACTCCTTTAAACAATCCTGGTAGCATACTGCAAATTTATTGCTGGATAATAAATCTCTCCACAATCCCATAACAGTCATCAAGACTGCTTCAAATCAACAGCAAAATGAGGGCATTTAATCAAGCAAGTGTTTAATAGTTTATTGCTCACACCTTCCTGTGCTTACTGGCAGTTCCTGCCCAGCCTGGGATGGCTGAGTGCTGCTGGGGGTGCAGTTAACAGAATGGAACCCTTTCTCCAGGAGATGCAGAGCTACAGAGAGAATTCCTTCTCCAGGGGTCCCTCAGCAGCAGGGGAGGCAGAGCCCAGCCCTGAGCTCTGGTTGAGGCTCTGGTTCCTCCCACACAGAGCTCAGAGCTGCTCCCTCTCGCTGCCTCTGCAGTTGTGGCTGACTCATCTGGAGATCATTTTCTCCACACTGACAAAAGGGAGTGGAGAGGGCAATCAGACTCCTGTCTGATGTCTCCATGAAGTGGCTAAAACCTTGTGTGGGAGGAATGGAGCTCTTCAGATTTTCCTCCTCTTTTGGAGAGCTCTGCCCCATCGTGCATTGCGTTTTGGAGAAATCTGTCCAGGCCTGCACGTTGGTATCATTGTATTCAAAAAAGGCTCCTTGGATTTCTGATTTAGATTGCAAAATGTGGGATGAATGTTTTCTTCAAATTATACAAACCAGATGTGGTTTGGAGTTTAAAGCAGAGAAAATGGTTTTCTAGCTAAACTTGAAGTGTGTGTGTGTCTGCAGTTTGATGATGTTCAGGCAGAAGAAACTCAGCTGAGGGGTCTCTGGGGAGTTTTTTTTTATTGTCCTGTACTTATGTTTCCAGAGGAAATTGGATACAACAGAAATGATACAGTTTCAATGAACATTTACTTGCAGACACAGCAAGATCATGTGTGTCTTCCTTTGAATAAAAACCCTTGCAGTGACTCATTCTTCAAGTTGAAAACTGAGATGCTGCATTTCCCTGTTCTTGGGAAGTTTTTATTACCATTGTCAAGGACCTTTTCTAGTGAAATGGATCAGGTTCTGTGACATTTATCAGAGGTCAATTTTCTAACTTCTTAAAAAAAAAAAAAGAGAACTGAATGTTTTTAATGTCTTACTTTTATAACATTCAGATTGATAAAAGTCCAGAAGGTCAGTTTACACAACTTATGGCTTTGCCAAAGACTCTGCAACAAAAGATAACTGCTCTGGTAAACCCTCCTGGAAAGAACAGAGACGTGGAAGAAATTTTACTGCAAGTTGCCCATGACCCTGACTGTGGATATCTGGTGCATCAAGGTAGGTGTCTGTAATCTCCTTTGAGACATGATAGATACACAAGTCTATTGTATATGTTCTCCTGTTTCAGGAGGGTTAAAGAGAAAGGTGAAAAAATCCAGGAGATAATCATGAAATACATTCCTGAAAGCCTGAGTTTGGATTTGATTGCAGACAGGTTATCTGAAATATTATCAGATGTGTTTTGGTTTGGATCTTGAAAGAGGCAGAATTTAAGGGATAATAGTGTGGCCTGCTTAGATCACCTGACTCTGGTGCTTCCATTTTCAGGCAAAACTTCATCAAAATACTGAACTTTCTGTCCTCCCAGCCAGAGATTGCAAGGCTGAGGTAATTTTCTGACTTGCTGACATTTCCCTTGGCAGTCATGGTGGTTAGCCCAGACATGTGAGCCCTGGCAGAGAGCTCCAGCTGGAGGGAAAAGGCTGAGGTGCTTCTCATTAGCACAACTGCTCTGAGGCACCATTATGTCATATGAGCAAGTCAAAGCTGATGCTGCAGACACCAATGTTCTGCTACACTGCAGGAAAATGAAAAAGTTTAGTACTTGGGGTCCTTTGTGCATTTGAAGAACCTGGCACATTTTCTGTTCCAGGTTGTAAATTTTGCAAGGTCCCCGAACACAGCAAAAATTCCCAAGAAACCTGGGAGCCACTGGACACTAACCAGGGGGCTGAGGGAGCTCTCAGCCTGATTTCTGTGGGGGAAATAAAGCTCCAGGGTGCTGCAGTTCTCCATGGACAGCATGGGATGAGCTGCACCGGGACATGGGGCTGTTCAGCTTTTCTTGGGCTGGGCTGGAGCAGCAAAGGGCTGAAAGCTGGCTCTGGGAGCAGGAGCAGTGTTTGAGCTGCACACAGAGCTCTGATGGTGCTGTGCTTGTGTTTCTGTAGCAGACTGGACACATCTTCTCAGCCCTGCACTTGAAACCCTTAGGAGAACACATCAAGATATTCTTTCACTTTTGTAACCAAAGCATTTTCTTGATTGATCAATCTGGGTGAAGGCCAGGCCAAGCCATTTGGGAATCCTACAAGACAGAGCTGATTACTCAGGTTGAATTGTGTTGTCTCAAGATACTCTGCTACACCAACACAATTTGTTCCTTTCCCTTCCCTATTCCTACCCCTCAAATGATTTTACAGTGGAATGTTACATCCTTACTTCCACATGGATTGTGCTAAGCTTTGTTCTTGACTATGGAAGCAGGATTTAAAAATATTAGAAATTATATCCTGTGGGTCAATGCAGAATGTGTCAGTTTGGAAGATTAACTCTGAGACTGCTGCAGCTCTGCATTTCTTTCAATTATTTAGTCATGTGAATAGTTTTGTACATATCAGTATGCTTTTATGTGAGCTAGAACAAATACAGCTTCATAGTTCTGAAAAAAAATTAAGATTTTTTTAAACTGTTCTGTTAACCCCTGGACAATGACAACTGAATGTGCCACAATGCGTAGTGGTAAACAAGCCCTATCTCCAACAGCTGTAATTTAGGAAATACAGGGAAGAGCTGCACCATTGAGGTATCTCTGCTTGATCAGAGAAATGCCCAATCCCAATTTCATGTTGAGGTAAACAGGGAGGATCATTTGTTCTGCTCTAGAATGTTAATTTACCAGCACTTAGATGAAACAACTCTGGATCCTTTGTGGTTAATCATCTTAGCAGAGAGCTAATGGGAACACTAAATAAATGGGTTTGATCAATTCTTGCTGCTTGTTGTCTGTTTTAATACTGATTTGGGATTTTTTTCTGTATGTTACACATAAAATAAATTAAAATAGTTTAGGGAATACTTTTAATTAGTATGAAAAAGCAGAGCAAACCCAAATTTTCTCAGTGTATGTTTTACTTTCAGGCTGGCTTGATTGTATAACTGGAACAATATTTAACTTGTGCATGGTGGAGGAGAAAAGAATCCCCACACAAGTGCTGGATGGGTAACATCTGTGTGCTTTTCCCTCTGCAGGCATTTCAGCAATTGTGAGATCCTCCAGTGTAGTGCAGAGTGCCAAAACCATCCTGACAGCTGGTAAGAATGTGTGGGGTTTCTGTCAATGTGGGCCTGCTGATTTCACACAGCAAAAATGACAGGGCACCAAGACTGTCTTCTTACAGGAGTTGAAAGAGTAAATTTTTGTGTGTTTCACTAAAAGTCCCTGGAAAATAAAAGCAACATTTAAAGCAGAGGCTTTCTTGCAAAATTATGAAATGCTGAAAGGGACTGGAGTCTCTGTGACTCTTAAATAAACAAACCAAACAACATCAGCTTTCATTTTCTCTGTTCTGGAGCTGTGCAGAGATTTTGTGGAGCAAAAGAATTGGAAGGGAGGGGTAAAACCAGTCTTATTCCTGTTGAATTCAAGTTATTCCCTTGAATTCAGGGTGTCCCAGAGCTGGGTAAGTGCAGGACTAGAACAGAAATGGTTAAACTGTGGGGTTATAAATTACCTCTGAGGCTCATTAGATCCCCTTGTGTGTCATGCAGTCAGTCACTGACACTTTGGGGGGTCCTCATGGATCTTTGAATAACACTTGGCATTTTTATCTTCATTTCTTTATCATTTTATTATCATTTTTTATCATTCAGCTTCATGCACCTGAAATCAGTTCTTTGGGAAATGTCTCTATTTCCCTTGGTCTTAACTGCTTTTTGCTTTGTATATAGTGTTTTTTTTTCTCTTTCAAACAAAGTGTAGTTTCCTTCTAATCAGTTATGTAGAGTTGTATGGAAAAATTATTTTCTACTAGTGGTTTTTGTGGTGAAAACATATTTTTGGGATTTAGTTTAGGTAGAGCAAAACAATTTTGGGCCTTTGCCTCCAGCACAAGCCAAACTTGAGCAAGAACGCTTGGGGGAGTGGATTTTTCTTACTTTTTGCATTATTTGGTTTTTTGGTTTTTTTTTTTTTTAATGTAGTTACACTTGTCTGTCAGAATCTGATCAAAACCATGAGTGACAGAATTCAGAGGTGAAATTTACCTGCTCAGGGATGTCACCTCAGTATTTTTGAGGTGTGATGTTTGTGTGACCTGTCCTAGAATTGAGGAGGTATGGTGTCCGTGGCTTTAGAGTTAATTAGCAAAAACCTTCTGCAGTTTAAATTTTTTTAAATATTTGTCTCCAAACACTTTTATGACTGAGTTTATATTAAATCTGTCAGTATCTTCTAATGAAAATTTTCTCCCAGTCATGGCTTCTTAATTTCAAATGCATCACTGGGGCAGCATTCCTGGCTGGGACAGCTCTTGGGGCTCTCCATGTTCATAAGATACAGAATTTACACAGAGAAAACAGGAATGTGGCTCCTGCATGGAAATATTTGCTTGACTCAGGCAAGGAATGTGTTTTACAGGAAAGTGTGGAGCTTTAAATTCAGTCCCTAAGGATGCTGCATTTCTTTCTTTATTCTTTTTCCAAATCTTGTCTAATATTCTATTCCCCTAAGACCTCTTTTCACACTTTCTAGTAAAGACTTGAGGAAAAATATAAGGCTCTGACCTTCTGCAGTGCTTATGTCAGGAATAGTAGCTTAAAATAAAAGAATTATGAAAGAGAATCATGAAATCTGTGGCTCCATTGAGCTTTGACTTTTTATTGCTGTTCCTAATAACTGTACAAATACTTTGTAAAGCTTGCAAAAGAATGTTTTCATTAGCTGGCCATGATTCTTGTTGAGGTGTTCTAGGGGACACAATCTGGTTTCTGTAGCTGATTATTTTATTTTAAGAACACCAGCAAAGGTGAGATGCCTGCTCTGGGCCACAGCATGGCAGTACAATGTCCAGCATTGCTAAATTCAGTGGTAAATCAGCAATAGTTGTGCTCAGATGCCATGCTGGGTATGAACATTTCTGGCAAGGAGCACAAGAAGGAATTTCAACCCATTTAAGAGAACTTTTCTCATCTTTCTCTGCCAATGTGGTTTTCAAGTGGAGCCCCAGCTCTGTGTTTTTGTTTGTTGTTAAATGCCCTATTTAGTTTTTGAAAATGTGCCTGTGGATTTCTTTGAGGCTGTGGTGAGGTTGCCTCTCTGTTTCCCATTAGAGATGGCACCAGGCTTTGATTTGTTTTCCCACATAGCCAGAGCCTGCCTGGGCTTTGGGAACTCACTCTGCAACTCTTATATTTAGCTCCTCTGAAGGAGATGTTGATACTTCTTTAGCTTCTTTCTTCTTTATATTTTACTTAAGGAATGCTGCAGGCTTTGAAAATTTTTTCTATAAATACAGTCTTACAGCATAAATCATCAATTGAAGCATTTGTCCAAGATACTTTTAAGTTAGCACAAACGTTCTGAAGAGCATTTGTTTTCAAGGATTCAGGGATTCTTTTTTCAAGGAGCAGGTTTCATTTGTTCAAGGTACTTTTAAGTTAGCACAAATGTTCTGAAGAGCATTTGTTTTCAAGGATTTTTTTTTAAGGAGCAGGTTTACATATGAAATATTCAGGTTTTGTGATAACTGCTGTCTTCATCAGCTGCCTGAGCAGATAACTGCTGGCTTCAGTGTAAATATCTGTAAATGTGCATATATCTGTGCATGCCACACTACAAATATATAATGATTTGCTCCACATGACATGTATTTTACTCAAGGAATGCTGCAAGCTTTGAGAATTTTTCTATAAATACAGTCTAACAGCATAAATCATCAATTGAAGCATTTGTCCAAGATACTTTTAAGTTAGCACAAATGTTCTGAATAGGATTTATTTTCAAGGATTCATGGAGTTTTTTTATAAAGGAGCAGGTTTCATTTGTTCAAAATACTTTTAAGTTAGCACAAATTTTCTGAAGAGCATTTGTTTTCAAGGATTTTTTTTTAAGGAGCAGGTTTACATATCAAATATTCAAGTTTTGTGATAACCGCTCTCTTCATCAGTTGTCTGAGCTTTTAAAGTCTTGATTTCACAGAATATATGTGTCCTGCAGGAGGGATCCATGCAGACAACTCCAAGAGCTACTTGGAACTCCAGTTTGAATTCTAGTTTGAATCCTCACATAGAAGACCTATAGGAATTTTCTGTGATAATTTTCTCCCCACACAGAAATTTTTAGGTTATAAGAGTCAGAAAATTACCCTGATCCCTGTCTTGAGTGAAAGGCAAAAAAATCCAAATCTTTCCTTTTTCTTTCCTTCTGTATTATCAAGCCACACTGTTATCCCTCTGTGTTCCATCACTTTAAGTGTTGTGGTATGACTTGTAGGCAGGAAGAGATGTGCTGGCTTCAGTATAAATATCTGTAAATATGCATCTATCTGTGCATGCCACACTACAAATCTATAATGATTTGCTCCACAGCTGTCCAGCAGTACATCCATCCAAAGGAAATCCTAGCAGGACACTTTGGGGGACTCCCAAAGACAGCCAAACCCTGTTTTCCAGCACCAACACTTGCAAAGAGCTCAGTGTGGATCGTTAAGTGAAACCAGACACGGGTTGTGTTTACACAAACGCTGTGGGCTCGGTCCCATGCGCATCAGGGCTTTGTTCTGTGTCCTGCAGTGGAAAAATCTAAAGGGGAGGTGGAACCACCGAGTCGCAGCTTTAGAGCTGAAGTAAAAGACATTTTCATGTGGTCCAAGTGCTTCAGATTCGGAGAGAGAGCCGTAATTACAGCCATTAACTTTTCCTGCAGCTGGGATTCATCAGCCCGAGGGGGGCTGCTTTGGATGGACAAACCTGTGCTGGGCAGCGGGGCCAGCAGCTCCTTCCGTGCCCTGGGCGGAGCTCGGAGGGATGGGAGGGATGTGCTGCTGAGCAGGTGGGCAGGGCAGAGCAGCGATCTGTCTGCCTGCAGCTGAGAGCAGTGATGGCCCTGCAGGCTGCAGTGCCTGCACCATTCCTTGCAGTCCTGCAGCAGTGTCCCTGCAGGCTGCAGTGCCTGCACCACTCCCTGCAGTCCTGCAGCAGCTGTGCTGCAGTGGATCTGCCACATGCTACACTGCACTTCCAGAAGCACCTTGAATTCACTGGAGTGGCAGAGCAGCAGTTCCTCTCTCAGAGGGGCTGCATCCTGCAGCTTGGGCGTTTCCAGAGCCACATTTACACAATTTTAACTTTTTTTAACATTTGTGCTGTGCCAGAGCTCAGCCTGGCTTTGTGCTGCTGCAGGAATTGTTGCTCTCTGTGCAATCTCCATGCGGATTTGTCAGGCACTTGAGGATTTACGTGGTTATTTATTTGTTATTTGAGATGCTGCAAAGAAAAGCCTGTCATGACTTCATTAATGTGCTTGCTTTTGCAAAAACCTGGGAAATACGGAAAAGTTGGAGCTTACATATGGGATACACATGGGTTTGTCAGTTCAAAATACAGGCATGGATCTTTTCCTACCCAAGGTGAAGCTGAGTTGATTAAATTGCAGTTGGAGACACGAGAAGTGCAGAACTGATTCTCTACAGTATGTTTGTTATCAGAGGCTTCTTACTGTGCCACATGCCTTCAGAAATGAGTGTGCACCTTTCCTTCTGCTGCCAACTCATTTGTCTTCTTGCAACTTGAATTTGAGTGCATCTATCACTTAAAATATTATATCTTTAATTGATTTCTTTCTTTCACTTTCTTTTTTTTTTGAGGTCTTTCCAAATCAGGTATTAGTATGCCCCTCCCACTCATTCCCCCAAAAAATTAAAGAAATCCAGTGCAGCACATGGCTAAACTTGGGTTGTGGTTCCTTGTTTGTTGCAAATCTTTCCTTGTGTTCTGGGCTGTGATGTTATGTGAGTTTTGGCTGAATTCCTTGTGTATTCTTAGTCAGTCTTGTCAGGTGTTCAATTAAATAAACATAGGAAAGATTGTAGTAAATATAATTTACTACACCTTTAATGTGTGTACGTGTCAAAATTAGAGCTTTTTGTACAGCACTTAAAAGTTGCCTTTTCAGTTCTGAATTCGTAAGGGTGTGATCAGACTGTGCTGTAATCTGAGCAGTCACTCTCTGTGTTGTTTTGGGTTTATTTGTTTGGTTTGGGGTGATTTTTTTTAAACAAAAAAGGAAAAGCAAGTAGCTGCACTGGCTGGGATCTCAGAACCCCCCTGAAATGCCAAGACTAACAGTGATTTGTTGTAAAATTTATAAATACTCTGTGACTAAACCCAGCAAAAGGCTGTGGGTTTTTGCTCTAGGTCTGTAAGAGAACTTCAGAAATTGTTTAACTCCAAGGATACATTTTACCAATTTTGTGGGACTCATCCTCAGTCGCATCATATCTAAAACTCAGAAATGCTTGGGGGCAACAACTGCTGCTGCTCTGAAAATTGAGATGTCTGCCTTTATTGTATGCCATGACATGGAATATACCAGAATTCTGCTCTATTTGCTCTGCTTTGATAGCATTAAAAGTATTTTTGGTGGCATTATTTACTGTGCTCTGCCTGTGACAGGAAGGTTGTTTGCATGTCTGCCTGCTGGATTAGGCTGTCATTCCCCCAGGGCAATCCTTCATTTGATTCACTAAGCACTTTCTGCTAAATGTTGATTTTTTTTTTCTCTTTTTTCTTCTTTTTTTTAGGGGCAAAGAAATCTGTGATCTACAGTTTGAAGAAATTATATAAGATGGCAAAGGGAGAGTTAAAGAAGCCATCCTGAGTCTGTACATACTGTGTATGGGTAAATAAATGGTACTTTTTCTCTAAATGTTTTGCAGATGTGACTTTGCATACTTGAGAAGATTACAGTGTATTTAAGTCTGTTCTGATGATTTACATGCCCAATTTTCTTAATGAAATAGGAACTTTTTTAATGGGAGGTTTGTTGGCAATAGGGCAAAGGAATTATACTCTGTAAATACTGAAATGAATTTTCTTGTGTCTTTTGAAGAATCCTAAGTAAAAAAAGATTGATTGTACAGATGGATTAAAACCCAAAGTGACTCATTTTTTATGTGGTGGTAACTTTACTTCCCAAAATACCTTCAGGGTCTCAAAATTATCAATATCCCAAATTTAGTTCTTTCAGGGATTTCCAGAACTGGAGAATCCATTGAGATTTCAGTAGAGGTTTCTGACATTCCTACCCTGACAGCTTCATCCTTGGAATTCCTCTGAGGATGCTTCCTGTGGCATCTTGAATCCCAAAAACTGCCCCAGTGTGGGAGAGGGAAAAGAGCAGCTTGGCAGGTGTCACATCCTTTAATAAGGATATTTAACAATATTAATAAATAAGAATATTTAATAAAATAATAAATTTGTGTGTTCCTCTCACGAGGCTGAGATGAAAAGTGCCCAATTCATGGGCATTGTCACAAGGGTCAGAGTTGGAAGGAAAATCAGAATTCCATGGATCTCTTTGGGCAGACTTAGACAGGATTTGTTGTTTGGCAGATTTCATCAAAACACTTGAAAATTTGGAATATTATGAACAAAAACACAGGTTGGTTAATTCTTTGATTATCTTTTTTTTTCCCCTTAAAATACTGCCCACCAAGATGAAACTTGAACTCCCTTTAAATGAGCTAAACCAAAGAGAATTGGAATTTTACGTGACTTTGTTGCATTAATCATGCCATGGAAGAATGGACATGTCTGGTGCAATAAACTGGGAAGATCTTTTATAAATAGAATTTTTTTCACACTGACTCAGGTGGGTTTGCTGATTTGGGAGATTTTCCTTAATAGAAATAAACTCAGGTAAGGTTTCATTTTCCTTGTGAGACTGTCAATGATAAAAATAATTTAATGGTAAAAAGAAAGGAAATAAAATATATCTTTCCTGATCAGCATGTTTGGGTTTTTTCCTTGTGTATTATGTGATCATCAGGGCCACCTCTCAAGCTACATATGCTTTAGTGATCTCACTTTAAAAAATACATCATTGCAGTGAAGTTGTCTGCTAATTGTTTCCAGGAAGAAGTTCAGAGCATTAAATTTAAGAAGGACAACAGAAAATAGATTGTTACATGGAACAGGACTCACACAGGCTTGCTTTAATCACAGGGAAACTTTTAAATAGTGATTCTTTTTAAATATTTGAGTTTGAAATTTTAACCCAGACTCAGGAAATAGTTACTGTGAAATAGGAAATAAATAACTGGGAAACTTTCTAAGATCAGAGGCAGGTTCCTCACACTTTGCATCATCCTTTGGTGATAGAATGTGTGAAACAAATCCCCTCAAATGTCCCTTTGCTGATGGTACAACCGTTTTATGGGGGCAAAAAATGTTTGTATGGCCCTGGCATTCTCTGGCCCTATTAGTAAGAGGCCAAAGTCCCCAGTTTGAAAAGTTTATATTATAAAAAGTGGAACTAGAGGATTTAAGCCACTTTCAGGTAAATCTGTATTTTTTTAATGCCGAAATGCAGTTTGCTAGCATTTCAAAGCAGCTTTCTTTGAAAAGCCCTTAGCAATACCATTAAAGAAAATGTTCTGAATGCTAAAGCCACACTTAGAAGTGGGCTTTGGTGTTTCTGAAGGCTGCTGAAATGGTGGCTCAGAGCATGAGAGGGCAGTGACACACCAGGCTGGTGTGAGATGAGCTGGCCTCACTCCCACAGTGAGAGCCCAGACTCCATCCTGCACCTTGCTGCCTGAGCATTTACCCCAGAAATAATGTTCTTGTGGGGAGAAAGGAAAAAAGTGAAGCACTGCTGGCTGTTTAGCAGCTAATTAACTCTTTTTATGTGCAGCAGATGCTGTGTGGAGTCGGGCCCTGCCCAGCCCTGAGCTGTTTATAACTGTGCCAGAGGATCCCTCTGTCCCTGCACAGGTGGGACTTTACTGCACTTCCTGGAACCTGAGCCGGCTCTGTTTGTCTTGTGTTGCTGGATAGCCACTGCAAGGCTTGGTTTGGCTTTATGAACTCTGCACAGCAATATAAGAAGTCATTTCTTGCTCTTTGGAGTGAGTTTTGCAAATCCCAGCTCGATAGTTCCCAGTTCCCTCCATCTGCTGATGCACTGCTAGTATCCAAGTCCGTGCACTAAATCTTTGGGAGATGTAAAAAAGTCCTTCCTCCTCATCCATGTGGGCTGAAAAGTGGATTCTGCTCTGTAAATCATTCATCTTGTGCTTTTTAAGAGTGGCCTACCTTTCCCCTTGGGGCCACTGGTCTTGAATGTATTTATTTTTCTGGCAGAGAGCCACGAATGAATCATAGCCCTGAGCAGCTCGTTGTGAACTCCTCACCATTGTTAAGAGACTACTTGGGGCAGTTGTTACAGAGCTTTGCTATGTGAAACTTTTAAGAGAAGAGAGATTGATTTCAGCCTTGTTAGCTGCTTTTGAAGTCCCCAGCAGTTGTGTGGAAATGATTTCTTCTGCTCTTACAGCTGTAATCCACTAAAATAACCGGGGATTGTTGCACGGGAAGCTGGGACATGGGAATATGTTACTGCCTCTTTGTCCTAATGAGGTGTGGTTGTTCTTTCACCAAAAAAAGTCACTTCAGCCTTTCATTCCATTTGTAACTTTCCTGTTTATACCTTCCTGCTCCATTTCCATACTTTATTGTTTCTCTGCTTGACTTAATTCTCAAGTCTTTCATTCTGTTCTTCAGACATCCCTCTTTTCTGGCTTGGCTGTTCCACCATGGATATTATTTCATGCTCCCTCCCCCTTTTTCCTGTGTAGCAGAGCTTTCATTAAAGGCAACCAGGCAGATGATTTATTTCTGATGTCTTAAAAGGCTTCTTTGTAATGAAGAGCCTGGAGCCAATCAAACTGCTGAGGGTTTGTGTAGGTGAGTCAGCAGCATGGGCCTCACTGACATCCTCAGTGCCAGGGGAGTGTGGAGCAGCCTCCTGCTCCAGAGGGAGTGAACTGGATGACACAGGAAGAAGGGGAAATCAAACAATCCAAAATGTGACTGCATACATAATCATTTGGCTGCTCCTAAACTCGGTTTGGGGAGGGCACAAAGCTGAACCACACAGGCTGCTGACCTCCATCAGCACATGGATGGTGTGTTCCTCATTGCTTGCACAGTTCCCCTTCTCCAAGTGCTGGAACAGGGAGTTTCTCCAGGTGCCTGACTGTGGGACCCTCCCAATTCCAGCTGTACCTGTGAGTGCAGAGCCTGAATTTCTCACCTGTGCTTCCCTGAGGCCTCTCTGTAGGTTCTGTTCACCTTCACTGGCAGCAGGTGGGAGTCAGCACTGCACCCTGAGCACAGGGAAGGTGCAGCTGAGCTGGGATCCCTTCCTGGCACAAACACTTTGCAGCATCCCAGAGCTTGCTGATATGTGCAGCAAACATCTGGGCCAGAATTGGGAAGATCAAGGTGGACACAGAGGCCAGGATTCCTGGCTGGCTGAGGGAGCTGAACCTTGTTCTTCACACTGAGGTGCTAAAGCAGGAGCCTGCTGTGACTTGGGAAAGTTCAGAATGAGCACAGCCTTTGGTGAGTGTCCAGTGCAGGGGGATCCAAGCAGGGCTGTGACTCATACCTTTTCCCAGCAATTAATTTAAAAATAGAATTGAAGTTGAAATATGCTCTGAAGGTCAGAATATCAGGGCAGTGTGTTTCTGATGGTTTTTCCTGGGTAAGGTGTTGAGGGAGGACAAAGTATTCTTCATTTTCAAAGTCACTCTGCTGGCCATAGAGACTGTGTAGAAAATGCATTTTCTTTGTATTCCTGCTGCAGGAAAAAGAGACATTACCTCCATATAGCTATTTTCTGCTCTGCTTCTTGTTTGACTCAACAGTTACTCTGTCACGTTTGGTACTGTGGTTTCACAAAGTTTTGTGACTTTATTTACCTGTTTCTCTAGATAAAAATCTCCACCACAGTTGCTAACTGATCCTGAACTTAATGCCTGCCTTAGGGAGAGGCAGTAATCACTTTACTCCTGCATGTTTTAACCTCTTACTCAGCCTGCTTCCATCAGAAATGTTTAGAAATGGATTAAGTTTTACTACATGAACAGGAAGCTTCAGACTATACATTCTGAAATTATTCATGCAAACTCCAAATATTTTATTTACATCTTTAGTCTAAGAACTTCCATGCAATTTTTGCCTTCATAATCCAGCATTCTACCACGTCCTTTGCAGTAGTGGTGGGGACTGTTTGGATGGTTTTGCACATTTTTTCTGAGAAATGGAAGGTCTTGCAGCTGTAAAGCCAGACTGAAAACCTCTGCAAGTGTAGTGGGTATAGGGGGTTCTTCCTAGTTTTAAATTTGACTAAATTTGGTCTTGAGGAGTTTGCAGCCACAAGGAGCTGTCTTTAAAAGCCAAACAAAGCAAAAACTGACCAAGAACAACCACTCTGGGTTTTGGTTCCTTCACTTCCCTTTGTTGTACTGATACATTCTTTAAAAGCCTTGAACCTGATATTTAAGATACCTCCCCTACTCAATTAAATAAACCAAGTAAATAGTAAAACATCTCATTATTGAATTAATTTGTATTACTTCTCTGTATGGGATCTCTTTAGCTCCACAGTGCACTTGGTAAATTGGAAAGCTTGTGTTCCCACACAGTGATTATTTACTTAATCTGTGCCTGCTGCCAAAGCTCCTCCAAACCTCCTATTTTAAAATTCCTAGTGAACCATGGGAGGGGAGCATTCAGTGGGTTTTTTTGGTTTTGTTTGTGGTTTTGGTTTTTTCTTTTAATATTGCCATCCTTGAGTTGCCTTGCTCTCAGCAGTGGTGGAGAGTCTGGCTCACTCTCTGTACTGCAGTGAGAGCCAAGAAGTTTTTCCCTTCCTAGGATGCTTCAAGAGACCCAGAGCAGCTCCCAATGTCTGCCTCATGATGCTGTCACACTGCTTTGGCTTTGCAGCCTGGGGCAAAGCTTTTTAAACCCAAATTATTTGCACAAGAAATTCTAGACAAATTTTTTTTTCTCTCTTTCTTCCCCTCCCCAGTCTGGGGTTGGGTGAGCTTGTGCTCATCCTGCACAGCCCTGTTAACTCTGTCCCTGCAGCCCTGCCTTAGGTTCTTGCCAAGGAGGAGACTGAGTCAGCAGCACTTTGGCAGTTTGAAGGTGAGTTCCCTGCAGACAAATCAGATGGGTGATGAAATCCATCACTGCACTTCCAATTCTTACAGCATTTTTAAGTGGATTGTATTTAAGGGTTGTATTTGCACAGCTGCTTTTAAAGCAAGGATTGGTTTATTTTCCTTTATGTTTTTGTTGCTTGAAGAGTGTCTCCTCTGTTGTCTAGTTTATCTGTGACTAATTTTAGCAGGATAGAATTGAAAATTGGTGTGTTGTTTTCATTAGAGAATCACAGGATAATTCAGGTTGGAAAAGCCCTCCCAGACCAGTGAGTCCAGGCTGTGCCCCATGCCCAGGAGTGCCACATCCAGGAATTCCTTGGACACTCCAGGCATGGGCACTCCAAACCTCCCTGGGCAGTTCCAATTCCATGGGGAATGAGCTCCCTTTCCATGGGGAAATTCCTGCTGATATCCAGCCTGGTCCAGCCTGAGGCCTTTTCCTCTTGTGCTGTCCCTGTTCCTGGGAGCAGAGCCCAATCCCTCATGAGCCATTTGGGAAGGGCACACCTGGAAAGCTGAGGAGAGCCCACGTGTCCTGAGGAGATGACTGACCTGAGTGCAGGAAGCCCCAGCCAGGAAGAGTCCCAGATCCTCAGTAATTAGCCTGTAGTAATTAGATCAGGCAGTAAGAGCTGCAGAGCTGGCCCCAGGAGCAGGGTGACAGTCAGGGTGGTGTTTGCATCCAGCAGGTGTGACTGAGCTTGCTGCTTCCAGAGAGATTCCATGTGCATCCTTAGCTGAGAGAGGGATATTCCAAAGGGCTTTGGGCACCCTTTGGTGCCCAGTTCCTCTGTCCAGTGACCTGCTGCTGGCTTTGGTTTGGAAGCAATCCTGGTGATGAAGATCCTTTTCTTACAGCCTGCAAATGTATGGAAGTTGTGGAGCTTACCATGAATTGATGTGGAAACTCTGAAAATAACTTTGCATCTCATCTTGAGCTGCAGGCTGTTGGTGATTTGAATGATCCCACTTGGACTGAAGTTTCTGGTCCTGTGTGATAGACAGGATGTAAATCAAATAGGGATTGAAATCTATAATGTGGATGTTTACTGCAGAAGGAAAAATGCATAATGAAGAGGTTACTGTGCATATTTACCTTCAGCTGTGGATCACTCTGTACTGACCTTTCCTTTACACTAAATTTGCCATTTAGGGTTCTGCTGTGAACTATCTGTGGTCTTTTTATCAGTGTTTAACAAAACTTTAACAATTTAAAACCACTGGGTTGTAGCCAGAGGTTGCTTTTAATTTGTTAATCTGACACTCCTTTAGCATTTAAATTTTTTTCAGCTATCTTGTCTGTCTCCATCTTATGGGAACCTCCATAGGGTAAAATCTTTTCTAGAACAAAGCAAGCAAAAAGCACCTGTGGTTAAATGCTCTGAAAGAGCAGAGTTGGTGGTGTTCATGTTCTGTGAGTCTGAAAATATCTCATTGTTTGCTTTGAGATGATGCTGCTGTTCTGACCCTGCTCCAACTGAAATTATTCTGTCTCTTTTCATCTTCCTTGGATGATGGGGCAGACAATTATGAAGAGGGCAAGCTTTGTCTTGAAGCAGGTAATAAATAACCATCTCCATCAACTTACAGTTTGGATCAACTTGTCTGGCTGGAATTACTGCAATTTAACACATTGTGGTGTAATGAATAGTAAACTATCCTCAAAAAAATAGATCTTACGTAGTTTGAATTTTGGGTGTGTTTTTATATAAGGCAGCTTTGAGCTGCAGTGCAGCTGGATGTGGATTTTAGCAAGGCAGGGTTTTAGATTCAGAGTTTAGGAGTTTTTCTTTGCTGAAAAGATGTTTGCTTCTAAAGCCACTTAATTTGTGTGTGCTAAAATGTGCTTTGAGCTTGATTTTAAAAGCTGCTGTCACTTGGTGTAAAATTAACCTGTTTTCTGAAAGAAGGTGTGGATGGATGGAAGCATGCACTGTAATTGGACTGACAGAGATGGCAAAGCACTGCCATGCCTCATTAAACCTGTGACAAATAATGGAGAAAATGTTTGCTTTTGGCACCAACTGCATCATCTTTGTGCAGAGATTGGTCCACACTGAGCTTCCCTGCAGACTCCAGGGAAATCCAGGGATTCCTGGCTGATGGAAAAGAAATATCTGTATTATTGTTGTTTGAAAACCAAAATGGGATGGCAGTAAGAAAGTGGAAAAACTTCCATAAATTCCTTTTTTTTTTACATGCAGTGATGCCAGCTGGCAAATTCCTTAGATGGGCACCTAAGGAACACAGAGCTTTTTGCAGTTCTACACTTGCACTGTTGACTGAAGCCACACAACCTTTGCCCTCTTAGAAATCCCTGAAATCACTCAGAAACAGTTCCGCAGGCCAGGTTTGGGTCCCATGGTGGGGAACACTGCAGTCTGTCCCAAAAGTGAGGTGTGCCACTGCTGGGGCCATGTGGAGGGAGAAACTTGCCCAGGGCATTTTTAACCAACTCTTACTGTGGTGGAAATGCTTTATTTTCTTGGTTGGAACAGATGTCAGACAATTCCAATAAGAATTACAGGATTAAGGCTTGAGTAGGGGCTGTAGGATTACAGAATTCACAGAATTCACAGAATCACCAGGCTGGGAGAGACCTTCAAGATCATCAAGTCCAACCCATCCCCAACCCCTCAACTAAACCCTGGCACCCAGTGCCACATCCAGGCTTTGTTAAACACACCCAGG
>JAWWEY010000029.1:18477633-18494931 GCA_035582745.1 Loriotus luctuosus | reverse complement strand
CTGGCTATCCTCTCAGCAGCCCTGGGAGGATGAATAGGACTCAACCAAACACAAATCTGAAAAATCCTAGCTTTTTCTGCCATCTCCCACCTAGGCTGAATAGCAATAATTATCATCTACAACCTTAAATTTACCCTCCTCAACTTCTACCTATACTCTATAGTAACTGAAACTGTTTTCCTCACCCTAAACACAATCAAAATCGTAAAGCTATCTACCCTAATAACTGCATGGACCAAAATTCCGTCACTTTTTAGCAAAAATTGCTGGAAGTGGCACCCCTGGCATGGACGCTGCCATGGGGATGCCCGGGGCTGTGCTGGCACGGTGGGAATGGGCACGATCCTTCCCCAGCATTGCGGTGTCTGGGGTGGAAATGGGAATATTCCGGCTTTGTGCAGCGGTGCCGGGAGTTCCTACCCTGCAGGAGGAGAGGAGAGGAGCGCTTTGGTGACCAGGAGGGCTCAGCTCTGCTCTCACCCGAAGCCGGCAGCTCCTCCCAGGCTGAGTGAGTCACGTCGGGAGAAGGATTCGGTAAAACCCCGCTGCAGAACGAGCAGTAAACAGGAAAGTGCCGGAGCTGCTCCCAGCAATTCCCGTCAGATGGGATGTGAGCCCATCCATTCACGGCAGCTCTGACGCTCCTCACTCGTGCGTGTTTCGGTGTGCCTGGGGACACCGAGCCCCTCTGCCACAGCTGTGACAGCGTGCTTTAATTCCGAACGCGTTTCTGCTTTGTAAAAAGTGTTTTGCTCTTGAGAGAGGGGTTTTGTTGTTTTCCTGTGCTGTTTCCCGGTAGTTTTTCCTGCGGGGGGAGGACAAGGTTTAGGGTTGGAGCAGGGGGGCAGAGAAGCCGCGTTGTCCCCGCCCGTGCTCTTCTGTCCCCAGTGTCGCTCCCGGGACTCGAACCCGCGACCCTCCGGCCCCGCGTCCCTCCTCCCCGGGGGCGGGGCCCGCGCGCTCCCTACCTGCGAGGATGTGACGTCAGCGCTTCATTACCCTAATTGCGCTGACGTCACGGGCGGGCGGCCAATGGGGGCGGGCGGCGCTCCCCACCTGCTCGCCGCAGAATTCCCTCATTCCTGGGATTCCTCGGCGGGCCCGCGCAACCAGCGGGGCCAGCGCCGCCGGCCGAGCCGAGCCCAGCCCGAGCCGAGCCTGCCCCGGGCCCGCACCGCCGCCGCTGCCTCCGCCCGGCCCGGCCCGGCCCGGCCCGGCCCGCGGGGCGCCGCGGCCGCGCTGCCGGCACCGGCACCGCCCGGAGCGCGGTGAGTGCGCGGGGACGGCGCGGGGACAGCGCGCACAGGTGGCCGCGGGGGCGGAGGGAGCGGCGCTGGCGGGCGGGACGGGGCTGGGACAGAGTTGGGACGGGGCTGGGACAGAGTTGGGACGGGAGTGGGACGGGGCTGCCCCGGCCCGTCCTCTCCGCGCTGCGGGGCTTTCCCCGCCGGAGCCGCGCCGGGCCGGGCGCTGCCGGCGGCCGGGGAAGCTCCCGGTGGTGTCGGGATCCAGGCGGGGAGGGAGCCGCTCCCCGTGTCCGGAAAGGGATCCACTCTGCCTGTGTCCCGAGAAGGACCCGCTCCCCATGTTCGGAATGGGTCCCGCTCTGCCCGTGGCCCGGGGCCGGTCCCGCTCTCTCCCCGGGCCGGTCCCGCTCTGTGCCCGGTCCCGGTCCCGCAGGCAGCAGCTCCCGGAGCAGCCGGCCCGGCAGGATCGTTCCCCGGGGCTATCCCAGCACCGGGACGCTGTCGCTGCCCGCAGCTCTCCGCTCGGCTCCCGCCCCTCTGTTTTTCCTGCAGGGAAAATCCCCGGTGCCGCACGGGCAGCGGAGGTGAAACCTTCCAGAGCGCGTCCCAGGAGCGCTGCGCAGGCTTCTGGCGCCGCATCTTCTCTGTTCCGTGGGCAGGGGTTTTTCTGTAGCCTTCAGCGCCCTGGTGTTCCCCAGATGGGATCAGCAGTAATTAATTAATGTGTTAAGCTGTCCACGCTGGTGCCAGTGCATCCCTTTGCTGAGAGTGGGTGAATGGGAATTTAACACCCGTTTCCACTGGATTGGAGAGCCCATAAAGCCAGCTCGCTTCCTTTCTGCTGTGTTGGTGCTTCAGGATTATCAGGAACAAGAAATTTTTTTTAATTACACCAAAGAGGACTTGGCTGACCAAGAGTTCCAGGTTTTCTCCTGCAGGGTGATTTATCTGGTTAATTTTTCTCTGACTTTGTTTAAAGAGTGTTCCTCCCAGAGAAGCAAACTGCAGTTTGGGAAACCTGAGTGAAACTCTTTGCAGGCAGTGCTACTGAGAACCCTCAGATCCAAAACTCTGTAAAATTGGGCAGTAATATCCCTCTCCTGCCTTAATAATAAACTTTTAAAGGCTCTTCTCCAGACTTGAAGGCCCTTAATTTGTATTTTCCTATTGTGAACTTGTGAGACTTCTAATGTGGAATGCGTTTTGCTTAAATTCTCTACATCTCTTCTTATTGATACACAGTTATGATCTGGTTTTTGGGGATCAGGCTGTGAGGCTTTTGGGGTTCAGTTACAAGAACTTTGATTCACAAAGTGAATCACAAACTTGAATCACAAATGAGATAGATACAGATCTGACCTCTTAACTCTTGGTGGAATTTGGGCCTGCCTGTTGCACATTTGCATTTTCCCAGTGACCCGCCTGGGCTGGAGCAGTGTGCTGAGCCCCCAGCATGCTGTGGGGAGCAGGGATGGATGGATGTTTTGGGGCCAGGGATGGATGCTCTGGGGGCAGGGATGGGTGGATGTTTTGGGGCAGGGATGGATGGATGGATGCTCTGGGGGCAGAGAGGGATGGATGCTTTAGGGCAGGGATGGATGGATGGATGTTTTGGGGGCAGGGATGGATGGATGGATGGACATTTTGGGGCAGGGATGGATGGATGGATGGAGGCTTTGGGGCAGGATGCTCTTCCTTCCCTGCTCAGGGACTCTTCTGTGGGATGGGGTCAGATTTTAGACTCACCCTAGAGCAGGAACTGAACACCCAGGAGTGCTGCTGAGATCTCACAGCCTGCTATCAAATTAACCTGGTAACTAAAATAGGATAGACAACATCTGTACAGGCAGGTTCATTAAGAGCATCCACACCACAAACCATCAATTTCCTATTTACACACGAGCAGCTTTGATAACCTTCTGAGCATCTCCATGTTTCTGGGATTACTTGGTTTGTTTCCAGACACACCTGGAAGTTTTCTGTTGGAAGAGGGAGCTTTGGTTCAGTTTTGTTTACTGTGCTAAATGTTTCATAATGTCTTTGCAGCAGATTGGGTAGCATGGGATGCTCTGAGTGATCTTGTAGGTACAAGACAAGGTCAGCTTGGACTTTCCCACCTTCAATTTCTTAGCTTTCAAAAATTACTAACAGTTTGCTTCTTAAAATGTTGCCTTGTTTAGGGGGATTTGTGTAACAAGACAACAAAAAGCACGAGGTAAAGCACCAAAGCTCTGCTTTAAGCTTATAATTTTCTATGTGATGAGTTAAATCATTCTTTCTGGTTGAAGATTTGCCTGTTCAAACACATTTTCCACGTGCATAACAAGCATGGTTTAAAGAAACCCCAAAACAGGGGATAAATACATAAAAAAAAAAGGTATTTAGCCAAATAGGCTGAAGTTACTCTTGAGATTTTGAGTTGTAAATAGGGAATGATCAGTCTGCTTGGTAATCATGGTCGAAAGTGAGCACCTACACATTGTAGCTGAAGAAATTTACATGTATTGTGCCTATTTCAGAAAATTATTGATTACAACGTGCCTATCCTTATTGTCATTCATGGGGCAAATACACTTTCCTCTCTCCTGTCATAAAAAATAAACCATGTTTGCCTATTTTGCATTGAACTTCTGCTTTATCCTTCCTCCCTGTGTGGATTTACTGATTGTGCTGATCACTTTTGTTTGAATTTCCTCTTCAGTTTCACTCTCTCCCATTGAAATCAGCAGAGTCTGTTTCTTTTTGACATTTCTGGGTGTAAATTTGGGCAGTTTTGGGGCTGCCTCTCCCCAGGTGGGAGCTGCTTCTGACCACTCTTGTCAATTAATCTTGTTTTCCCTGCTCTTGTGTTTATCTACGCTTTACTCTTGGTGGTTTCTCAAGTGCCTTGTTACTCGTGAATTGCTGTTATTAGTGAGCTTTGTTTATTAATCCTGCTCTTGTCCCTTCAATGTTATCTGTGTGATTTCTGCAGATGGAAATTCAGGTTTTTCTGTGCCTGTCTCTGCTGGCAGGTGCAGCTGTGGCTCATTTTGGTGTCCCTTGGGTGCTGCTGTTCTGTCAGTCCCTCTGCAGCCCAGGCAGTGCAATTCGGCCCTTTGTTCTCTCATAGTTTTGGTATTATTTGGGTAATATTATTATTTTGGTATTATTTGGGTAATATTTTTGCTGTTGCCATTGTGAATTCTCTTTGGGATTCCGTATCCAACTTGTACCCAAATTCTTCTCTTTTTGTGCTGCCTGCACTCCTGTCTGGTGTCGTCTCCCACTTCTGGCACCTGGCTGGGGCTCAGCTCTGTCCCAGACCCATCCTCACTCTGTGGGATCACTGCCCAAACATCACCTTTGCTTCTCTTTCCTTTCTTTCCCTTTGCCACTCCCCCTTTTTTCCAAATCAAATGTGAAGTTCTCTTTATCTCACTCTCCCCTGACATCCCCACTGTGAACATGAACTTTGCTGGGATTAATTAATTAATTGTCTGTGTTTGGGCTGAGGGAGTGGAGCTCCTGTGACCTGAATTTTAAACAAGAAACCTCAGGGTTTGTCCCTTCCTGATGCTTGGAAGGTGCTGCAGAAATCCCTGAAAACACTCAACTGTTCGTTTTCTAAAGCTTTCACTTCGCTAGAGCCTTCAAAAACAAACAAACAAAAAAAGAAAAAAACCAAAAAAACCCCAACCAAACAAAAAGAAAAAACACAAAAAAGCCCCCCCAAAGCAAACAAACAAAACCACCAAACAAACAAACAAACAAAAAACCAAAAAACCAAACAAACAAAACAAAAAACCACCAAAAAAATCCCCAAAAACAAAACAAAAAAAAAACAAAAACCAAAAACATTATCAGGTATTTGTAAAGCTGAGAGTACCCTGTGTGTTTCTGGGTCTTGCAAAAATGTCAGGAGAGGGGAAAATAAAGTGGAGGAGAGGGAAAATAAGGTGGAGAACAGGAAAAATGAAGTGCTGTTTCTTTCCACTAATGTGTTTCCCGTGTTGCACTAAAAAACGACAGGTGGCTCAGTGTTCAGATCAGTGTTTCAGACATCTCTGATTTCCCATTTTGTGTCTTTACTCTTTCCAGAATGTTTCTTTGCTGCTGTGCAGGGAGAGGACAGAGCAGGGCAGCGCTGAGTGGGAGCAGGAACTGATAAATGAGAGTACTTTGGAAGATATGAAACTCATATTTGAAATAACACCGGATAAAAATGCTTGTAAAAGTGCTTTTGGCTCCTGCCTCCTGAATCCAGCAGTTAAGACTTTGTAACCAGTGAGATTGGTTACAAAGAGATTTGTGAGATTTACTGGGAAACTGTTTCCAGGGTGTTTAACTCAGCTGTGGCCAGGGGAAATGCAGATTTGTCTTGTGTTTCACTGCTCCTGCCTTTCCCTGAACGAGAGCTCTGCTTTGGGGGGGACACATCAGAATTCCAGGTTTGTGTCGCACTGAGAAACAGCTGGATGTGGTCAGCAGTCTCCTTATTAACAGTGTGTTTTGGGGATTTTTATTTTATTTAATTTTTTTTAATTTGTTTTTGTTTTGGTGGGGGTTTTCTTGTGTGGTTTTTTGCGTTTGTGGTTTTTAATTTTTGGGGTTTTTTTGTAGGTTTTTAAATTTTTTTTAATTAAATTTGATTTCTTGGAATCCTGGGAATTGTTTCTGGGTCTTTCCTTTCTGAAATGTGGCTCTCCCAGGGTGCCTGGGCTGCCCACTCCAGGCAGCATTTCCTGACCTTGCCCTGAGCAAATCAGGGATTTAAACTTGGAGCCAAGAGAGGATCCCTCCTCTCATTCTCTGAGCAACCTGCATTTCTTTGCTGAGCTATAATCACCCATTTGTTAGTCTGATTTAGAGATAAAGAGATATTTAGCACGATTTGAACAACAACCTGTCAGTGTGGAGCTCCTTGCAGGTAATTTTTGTTCTCTGTTCCAAAAGTACCAGAATATCCGGGATTCCAGCCTGGGCATTGCAGTTTTTGAATGAACACAAGGCCCTGATGCCTCGGCAGCTCTCTCATGATGTGAACAATTTAGGAATAGAATTTAATGATACACAAAGCTGCAAAGCTCTATTGAGGCCACTTTTAGTCAAGTTGTTTGTGAAGTGTCTGATTTCCTGACCTGCATCAAGGTTTGGTTCCTGTTTCCTTCTCCCAGTGTGGCTTCTGACACCAGTTCATTCTTACTGGGAGCACAGGCTGGGGAGGCTTTGGGCATCTGCTACTCCCATTATTTAAAAATTACTGGAAAGATGAAAGAAAAGTATTAAAAATCGAAATTACATGAAAAATTGTACAAAAATTTTCTTAACTACATAAAGAAACTTAGTGTAGTTAAGTTTCTTAATGCTGTCGTAACTACATCAATTTTCTTAATGTAGTTAAGAATTTTTTAACTTAATGTAGTCAATTTGTTTTTAATAAGACCTCTTACTATCCTTTACATTAATGTTTATCAAGAGTTGATTATTTTTTCCTAAAGACTTGACCAAAAATATCAGTATTATTGTCTTTTTGAATGTAGGATGAATTTAGCACTGAATCCTGAGTTGTCTCAGTCTGGTGTAGCTGCATCCCCTGATGAGACAAATCAAAATCATTTTTCCAACTGGATTTTAATTCTCTTAGAGGAGTTTTTGTTAGAGGGTCAGTGAAGTCCAAGAAATCAGAAAATGTGAAAGAAATGAAGCATCAGGGTGTGAGGGATGCAAGTGGATGGTGCTGAAGGGATTCAGGGAATTCCCTCTCCCAAACCTTTGCTGTGCTTTGGAGGAGGATGTGGCCAGGTGGGAAAGGAAGAAATGTTTGATGAAGAGAAAATGGTAAAATAAGCTCAGATCTTGTGTTCTAAAACCTCTTCCCTGCAGGTATTGTCTTTAATTTAAAGAGTTAATTGACTTTATAAGAGTTAATTGACTTTATACATTCAGTTAAAATATTCTTGAGCAAAAGCTGATTCTGGCAGGGAGGGAAAAACACATTTTAGTCCTCAATACACTTGGTTATTTCAAATTTTTCACTTCTTCTTACTTTGCTCTATGGAAATCCTACTGGATTTCATTATTTAAACTTAAAAATATAAGCTTTAAGCTTAAAAATACATTTTTTCCAAGTTACAAATGCTTTAAAATCCTTTCTCTTGTGCTTTAAAGTCTTTGAATAAAGTCTGACTTATTTAGGAAGAGGGAGTGAGGATGGTGAGGTTTATTGTTCTAGTGCAAAGCCAAGGAAATTGCTTCCCAAGCATGTGCTTGTTGTTAAGGCAGTGTACATGCTGGACATGTGTTTGAGATTTCTGCAGCTGCCACTACCTTTGTGGTTTTTTAAGATCATACTGTAAAGTAAGTTACAGCAAACAGTTCTTGTGAGAGAAGTTTTTGCTGAGTTTTTGTGGAAAAACCTCAACAAAATTTAGTTGTTCTGGTTTTTTTTTTCTCTTTTACCATTTTTTAACAGTTCTGCCTGTGCTGTTGCATTTTTATTTCATGTTATTCTCTTCCTTCTTTTCCCTTCCATATTTTTGGAATTCCATACTGAAACATCTTTTCTTTTTTGTTTTTTAAATTTTGAAGCCATTCATGTGAAACTTTGAGAAGCTGCAATGCAATCCTTGCATCTATGGGATTTTTATTGGTTGCTTGGTGTAGTGCTGGAATAGGTGCTTTTAATGTGGTGGGAATTAATTTTTAAAATTAGAATTTATAAGGGGCAAAATCCAGGGAAAAGCAGCTACTGAGGTGTGATTATGACTGAAAAAAATCCAGTTCTGTGTGTGGTTTCTCACATACCCAGAGTTCATCTATGTGTTTATAGAAATAAAATGAAATGAAACGATAAATGATAAATTTATTTTAATAAATAGAATAATAATAAAATGATGGGAATTTGCTGTTCTGCTGTGTTGGGTGGGAAAGGCAATGCCAGCATCGATTTTCCTGTTTCAGCAGTGACATTTTACACCAGTCCTGTGCTGCTATAAGGAGAAAAGAGCAGCACAAAGTTGGATTTTTGGGGTATTTTTTGCTGTTGTGCATTGCTGCTCCTGTAATCTGGGCTGTGTGTGTGCTCTGGGTTTGCTCTCTGAACCTTGGCTCTGAATTTTGCAGGATCCAGAGAGGGATGGAGACTCCCTTGGATGTGCTGTCCAGAGCAGCATCCCTGGTCCATGCTGATGATGAGAAACGTAAGTTCCCTGCCCTGCTGGACCCAGCTGCTTTGTGTTTGCCCAGCTGGAATTCTCCTGAGCCCAAAATGTGTGGGAAGCTGTTTTCAGGGCCACAGGGATGTGCAGGAAACCCTTTGGAGGTGTTTCCCTCAGGTGCAAACCCAACACCTCGCATTTAAATTGGCCACTGGGCAGGAGAGAGTGACTGGATTTGTAAAAATTAATTTATAGATACAGATATAAAAACATGAGTAATATAAATATGAATTCATTTAAAAATGTGTTTAATTCATGTCAAGGTGCCTCTCTTCTCCCAGTTGCATTTGCATTGTTGGCAGACAAGAAGTTGTGGTGGAGCTGCTGTCAAACTCAGGCCAGGCTGAGACTCCCAGATAATTTTGGTTGGATCTCATTTAAAAACTCATAACTGGGTGGGCACCAGTGGGCTGTGAAGATTTCAGTTGATAAAACCTCTCAGGTTTACTTTTATCATCAGTAATGAGCTCTTATTTGCCTTCCTCTGCCAGCAAAAGGGAATTGGAGGATTTTAAATAGTCAGAGGCTCACGTTGCCCATGATTTGGGTAATATTTGGGTAATAGTTTTGGTATTATTTGAGTAATATTTTTGAAATAGTTTTGGTATTATTTGGGTAATATTTGGGTAATAGTTTTTCTATTATTTGGGTAATATTTTTGATATTATTTGGGTAATATTTTTGGTATTATTTGGGTAATATTTTTGCTGTTGCCATTCATGGTGAGAGTTTCAGAAGGGTTAACTCTTGTTGGAGTAATAATTTCAATTCTGCCAAGCTGCAGTTCACAGATGAGATTGTTCCCTGCATGCTCAGTAAGAAATGTCCTTGGTGCTTTCTGAGTGGTGTGTGCACTTTGGGTGTCAACCTCAGGAGAAAAATGGGGTTTTGGGTTTCTGAGGAGAAAAATGGGATTTTGGGTTTCTGAGGAGAAAAATGGGATTTTGGGTTTCTGACTGGAAAAATGGCATTTTGGGTTTCTGAGGAGAAAAATGGTATTTTGGGTTTCTGACTAGAAAAATGGCATTTTTGGTTTCTGACTAGAAAAAATGCTGTTTTGAATTTCAAACTGCTTTTGCAAGTCACTTCTGTGCCTAAAATCACTTTTAAAGATGAATGCAGCTTTCCTTCCTTTGTCCCTTTGTTCTGTATATATTTTTGAGCATGATTTGCCTTGAATATTGGATAAAACCATTGGTTTGCTGCTGCAGATCTGCTTTGTCAGGAAGGCTGGTTTGCTGTTCTTGCATGTTCTCTCTGGAGAAGCAGCAGGTTCCCAGTGGTGCCACTGTGGAGGGATGGTTTGGTTGATTTGCCCCAGTTCTTGACCATTTCTGGTGAAATGAACAGCAGTGGGACTCCTTGAGGAAATAATTTCAACCATGATTTTGATCTGGGGGAGGGGAGATTTCTTTTGGCTACATTTAAAAAAAGTCTATTTTGAATTTATACTCTAATTTCCTTGAGCTCAAATGCATTCTTTTTGCCTAAGACTGTAGTTTGATTTTTGAGCTCCACGGGGTAGGAATGTTGGATTTAGGGAATGCAGAGGAAGTCTGATTCAGTGCAACTTGCATGTGAGGGAGCTGATGTGTATCTGCTTCTAATTTACATTCCTTTAGTCTTACCACTTAGACTTAATTAGATTTGTGCCACTCTGCAGCTTCTGACTTGTGCTGTGTGCAGCCTGCCCTGCTGCTCCTCCCAGCCCAGAGTGCCTGGAGCTGCTGGGAAAAGGGAAATCAGAGGGATGTCCTGAGCCTGGGCCTTCCCTGGCACCTCTGGGAACTCCTTCTGGGGGAAAAGAACTTGGTTTTAATCTTGAATTTAGCTGTTATCCCTAAACTTGCTCTGGGTAAAAAGAAGACAGTTAGAAGTTAGGTTTGAATTCTGAATTTAGCAGTTATCTTTGAGCTCGTCCTGAGAACAAAAAAAGTTAGTTGGAAGTTAGGTTAAATTTTGAATTTAGCTGTTATCCTTAAACTTGTTTTGGGTAAAAAGAAGTTAGTTTGAAATTCCGAATTTAGCAGTTTTCCTTGAGCTTGTTCTGAGTAAGAAAAAGTTAGTTTTAAATCTTGAGTTTAGCTGTTATCCCTAAACTTGTTCTGGGTAAAAAGAAGATAGTTGGAAGTTAGTTTTATATTTTGAGTTTAGCTGTTTTCCTTAAATTTGTTCTGGGTTAAATGACATTGGTTTTAAGTTTTGAATTTAGCAGTTTTCCTTGAGCTTATTTTGGATAAGAAAAAGTTAGTTTTAAATCTTGAGTTTAGCAGTTATCCTTGAACTTGTTCTGGGTAAAAAGAAGTTAGGTTGGAAGTTAGTTTTAATCTTGAATTTAGCTGTTATCCTTGAACTCATTCTGGGTAAAAAGAAGTTTGTTGGAAGTTAGTTTTAAATTTTGAATTTAGCTGTTGTCCTTGAGCTTGTTCTGGGTAAAAAGAAGTTAATTTGGAAGTTGGTTTTCATCTTGAATTTCGCTGTTATCCTTGAGCTTTCAGTGAGGTTCTAGCAGTGGTGCTGCTATAAGTACTGGAAATTGTGTGATTTCTTGACCTGGGGAATGATAAATGGAAATTTTTGGATGTCTGTGAACTTTGTCTAAACCAGAATTCTGCAGTGTTTCCAATATTCCAGTAATGGCCAGGAGTGCAGCAATATTACCAATATTTATGAATTGAATGCTTTGAAATGTGAAGGATCCTCTTATCTCTGTGGGCACTCACTGCAGGGCCAAGTAACACTGAAGTGTCTTTGTGTATACAAATCATGACCTGTTTCAAACAAATACTTTTCAACTTAGCAGCACTTAAAGAAATGAATTTAACCTCAACCAGCAACCAAGGGCCACACAGCTCCTCACCTGCCAGTCCTGCAAGGACTGGGATCAGAAAAAAAGGGTGAGGAATCAGAAAAAAGGGTGAAACCTGTGGGTTGAGACAAAAACAATTTAATTATTGAAATAAAATGTTGTATTTCTGATAATGCAAAGAGAAAAGGAGAAGAGGGAAGAATAAATGCCAGGCCAGAGCCATTGAGTGGTGGCCAGCAGAGATGGCATCCCCCAGGTGATGCCCCAGTTTCCATCCTGGGCAGTGCCAGATTAACCCTGGGTGCTGCTTTCAGGCTCAGCTCTGCTTTAGCTCAGCAGCTATAAACTGAATTTCAGCAGTTGAAATCATCCTGCACTCATTAGCAATGAAAATTTATGAAGCACATTTGTTTAACTGCTGTGTCAGGGGAAGGATTAATTCTGCAGCAGGAATGGCTACTGCACTTGGGGGTTTTAACTCCTGCCACAGGGATGGAAGCACTTATTTAGGTTTATTCTACATTAAACAGCCAAAGAAGGCTGAACAAAAGGCAGGCAATGATGTCATTGTTAGTCAGACATGTTAAAGGCTGCTCACTAATTTCTGACTTCTCAATAGTGGAGAAAAGGCCATAAAAATCTGTTTGCCCTGATGAGGAGCTATAGGTAATGTGCAACTTTATTTATTTCACCTGTAAAAGGCACCTGGAAGGTTTTGCTGGGATTTTTTCAGGGATGGGTTTAGAAGAAATAACATTTGTGATGTGCACCCATGCTGGGTTTTATTGTTATCACATCCCTAAACCTCACAGAAGGTGGGTGATTGGAAGTTTGATTTTTGCAGTTTCCAGTGAGGTGCTTGGCACTCGTTCCTTTCTCTGCCTGCACTGTTCTTCCTGGGTTTGTTCTGATTTCTCACCTGCTCAGGGCCAGTTTGGCTGCTTTTGGGAGAGCACAGGGTGAGCTGGGAGGGTGTAAGTATTCAAGCAGTGAGGAGGATTATTATTTCCGGTTGATTATTTCCGGTTGATTATTTCCGGTTGATTATTTCCGGTTGATTATTTCCCGTTGATTATTTCCCGTTGATTATTTCCCGTTGATTATTTCCCGTTGATTATTTCCCGTTGATTATTTCCCATTATTTCCCATTATTTCCCATTATTTCCCATTATTTCCCATTATTTCTTTCCCATTATTTCTTTCCCATTGACTCCCATTGACTCCCATTGACTCCCATTGACTCCCATTGACTCCCATTGACTCCCATTGACTATTTCCCATTAATTCCCATTATTTCCTCTTATTTATGTGGTATAAGGGATTTGGCATCTGGTCTTTCAGTCATAAACAGAGTTTTAAAAGCATAATCTTGACTTTGAGACAGCAGTGAAGGAGAACAGTGATCAGGGCTTGTGCCTGCAGATTTTATTGTAAGCACTTTGTACTCTGTGTGTGTGGATTTAAAGGAACACTTTGTTTACACTTCCCTGCAATGTGTAAGCCCAGTTTAAAAATGTGGTAAAGAATGAGGAAAACCATATCTTTTCTCTCTCTCTCAGGGTAATATAGTGAAAAGTCTGCTGTGGGCAAACAGGAGAAAATCCACATTTCTGGATTTAGCTGTTATCCCTAAACTTGTTCTGGGTAAAATGAAGTTAGTTTTAAATTCTGAATTTAGCTGTTATCCTTGGGCTCATTCTGCGTAAAAGAAGTTAGTTGGAAGTTAGTTTTAAATTTTGAATTTAGGTGTTATCCTTGAGATTGTTCTGGGTAAAAAGAAGTTAGGTTTAAATTCTGAATTTAGCAGTTATCTTTGAGCTCGTTCTGGGTAAAAAGTCAGTTTTAAATCTTGAATTTAGCTGTTATCCTTGAGCTTGTTCTGGGTAAAAAGAAGTTAGGTTGGAAGTTAGTTTTAATCTTGTATTTAGCAGTTATCTTTGAGCTCATTCTGGGCAAAAAGAAGTTAGTTGGAAGTTAGTTTTAAATTTTGAATTTAGATGTTATCCTTGAACTTTTTCTGGAAATGAAAGGTTTGGGAACAGCTCACAAATGGCACCACCAATTCCTGGGTAAAACTTTGCATTTTAATGCTTTGGACCAAATCCACACCTGTTGAGCCTGGATTTATGTTTTGCAAAACTGATAGAGAGCTACATTAAAAAAAATGGAGTTATCTTTGATGGATCCACGCTCCTTGCACATGTGCCATCAGTCACATGTGTGCAGGGCAGCCTGGAACTGCAGTTCCACACTCCTTGCCTGTGAACACTGTTATTGTTTGGCAACAGTTGCTTTTATGTGGTTCAGTTTAATCCACTTCAAATAATTAAGCCAGACCATACAGTTGATATTTCTAGTACAGAAGAATTATTGTGCTTTAAAATCCCTGCCCTAATCTGCTTTGTAATAAAATCCTGGTGTAGACAAGAACCACCAAGCAGTTTTTACTGCTCCTCTCTGGTATCAGGAGTTCATTAGGAGCACGAATTTTGTGCTGGCTGCCACCCCCTCATGAATAAATATGCAATGGTTATTTGTTTTGGATAGCTGATCCCAAAAAAAATCCTGCTTCAAGGCTGGGTTGAGGAAAATTTATTATTTTTTAGCACTATTGAAGAAGATGGTGGCTCTGTAATCTTGTTGATTTAAATAAAAACCAAGCAGGATTTGTAGCAGAATTAGACTTGAGTGCTGTTATTTGTGTTGAAGATGTTAGTGATGAAATATTTCCAGCATCACCAGGACTTTCCACCCAAGCTGCTGCTACTGTTTGTGGTGTAAATTTATGGCAAATGATGGGCAGTGAGCCTGAGGCAGGATTTAAAATCAATGTTTGCAGGACTTTAAAGAGCCTCCATCCTTCTGTGGGAGCAGTTACATCAGCACTGCAAATACCCCGGGTCTGAAGGGTTCTGAGTGACTAAAAATGAGGAATTAGATGGAGTTTGATCTGTGAAGGGAACTCTCAAGGATCATTTGCAGTTTGGTCTATCATTAGTTTGGTCGTGTATTTTGGGATTGTTTGTTTGTGTTCCTTTTTTTGCTGGAGATTCATCTGGTTCAGAAAAATGGGCAACAGGACAGCAGTTTTGCACAGGTGTGAAATAGCAGTTTCATGGCACAATCCTTGTGTATTTTCTGTTCACAGCTTCACCATTCTGAGTAGAACTGGGCAGAATTGTAGTGTAAGGGCAGGAAATATTCCACAGCAAAATATCACTGAAAACAAGGAAAGATTTCCAGCAGAACACAATCTTAGCATGTGATGTGCCCTCTGTATTTTATTTGGACCTGTGGGTGAAAAATAGCAAATCTTGAGGCAAAGAAAGAAATGGAAAAGGTCTTGGATCCTGAAATAAGAGATTTCAGTATTGCTGCTCATCCATGAACTTTTGCTTTGGGATGGAGGGAAATCAAACTGGATTAATAAGGGCATCCTGGAGCATGTTTAGGGATCTTCTGACATCTAAAATAAGTTTGTGTCCTTCAAAATTCCTCACTTTGGAGAGTGCTGGGCTCTGTTCCTTTACCTGGAGTCATTACAAGGACTGACAAAATCCCTGTCCTGGCTTTTCCCAGTGAGCCTAAGAAAGAATTTACCTTCCCATGAAAATGCTGTGTATGAGGCTTCTACTAAAAATCTCCCTTCCTGTGACTTCCAGGACTCCTCCAGTAGTGAAATTTTTGTTTTGTTGGACAGTGCTTGCTGCAGTCCTGCTTGGTTGAGGGCAATACAACCATTGAATTCAGATCTTTATTTTGCATTTTGTAGAGAAATTTCACAGTGTTTTGTACGTGTGGTTTTTCTGAGTGCTTTCAGAGTTTGGGGGTTTTTAATCGGGATCTGTCAGCTCTTGGGTGTCTCTAATCAACCAACCCAGCACAAATTTTCATTTAGAGCTTGGCAACTTCTTCAGGACTTTGAGGGAAGGATGAGAAGCTCTCCAGGATAATATCTAATATGAACAGAGATGGATTCACCCCATAGATGTTTGTTTCTTCTTCTATGGCTAATTAAAATATTTATTTTAATAAGTCCTATTAATATTATTTAATATTGATTTTAATAAGTCCTATTAAGGACTTATTTCAGTTGTTTTAATCCTCAGGTTTGCCTCATCAGCCGACAATGGAATGGTTTTCCAGCAGTGCTCTGGAATTCCAACGTGTTCAGATTGAGCAGTGTTAAAATTTGTGATCCTACTGTGCAAGGATCTGTCTTTGGGAGAATTTCAGGTTATATATTTTTTGCAGAATATATATATAAATATATATATATATTTTTAGAATATATATATATATTTAGAATATATATTTTTTGCAGAATATATATACTTTTGCAGAATATATGTATATTTTTTTGCAGAATATGTATATATATATTTGCAGAATATATATATTTTGTTTTTGGAATATATATATATTTCAGAATTGATTTGGTCATCTTTTTGCCAGGTTGGTTCAGAGAAGAGGCAGATATTTGATATACACAAAAAATTGCCCTTAAAAATTAGGAGTGTGATCAGTCTGGTGCTCTGCTACTCTCTTTAATACCCTGGATCCTTTAATTGTGAAAATTAAAGTGTAGTTCACTAATGGAATTGTTTTAATGATTTAGCAACTGTGCTTGTTGTCAGAGCTTATCTGTGCTGTCCAGCAAAAGAGAAACTGAAGTTTCCTGGAGGAAAAGCTCTGCTTTCTAAGGAGCAGTGTCAGCAAAAATCTACATTTGTAATCCCTTAACAGCCATGAGAGGTGTTAAAAGTACATTTGTCAGTTTGTCATGTAAGTAATGCTTGATCAATGGTGGAGGGAGTCCAGTTAGTTTTGGAGTGGAATTTGTGACATAAATCATCCTTTTTTTTTTTAATGGAAGGGGGAGAAGTGTGGCAATGTGATGTTTGAGCACAGTAATAATGTGATGAAAAACCAGAAGTGGTTCAGTCCTGGAGATGCAGCCTGAATCATCTGATGATGAATGAATACCAAAAGCTTGAAATAATCAAACTCTGAGTAATAACATGCAGAATGTTCTGCTTTTAAATTGATGAGCCCCACAGAAAATAGTAATATCTCCACTGTTTTAAATATCAGTAAAGCTGTTTTTCAGTAAAATATCTGAATGGCTGAACTTCTGACCCTCTGCTTTTTGTCTTTCCAAAACCTTTAGCTGTTTGCATCACTCAGGGTCTCACAGAGCAGCTTCCTGTGGCTGCTGTCAGGGCCATCCCATTAATTTTAGGATTTTCTTGGAAGCACGAGTGTTACATAGGACAACTGCTTGCTTGGCTTGTTTTGTTTTAAAAAAACAATGAATTATTCTTATCCCCGGAAAGTTTCACCCCTTTTTTTTTTTCTTCCCCTCCGAGTTTATTGTAGCAAGAAAATAAAAGGATGTTTTCAACGTGTTAAATAGGCTGGAAAATGGGGCAATTGTCTGCCTGGCGCCTCGGTGTGTTTTAGAGGAGGGGAACCCCATTAGCAGAGCCACTGGAGGGGTGGAAATTCCTGCAGGAACAAAGGGCCTGCGTGTTCCTTTGGAATTATTTTCTCAAAAGTTCAGCTGCCTGCAGTTTGTAAACAGTCACAGCATCCTTCAGGCTGCCCAGATGTTCCTGAGCAGCAGCAGCCACACAATTGTGGCTTTTCTTCCTCGGCCCTTCGCAGTTAATTTGGGATAAAATATGGGGGGCTCCTGCCATTCCCCCCAATAAATGGTGTTTGCTGCAATTTTATCTCTCTGAATGTCGGAATTTGCCATCAGATGCCAAGCAGGGCTCTGAAAATCACAGCTGGCTGAAACCAGGCTGCCGAGGGGATGGCACATGGGGCTTGTCAGTGCACAAATGGTTTCAGTTCTGCTGCTCCATGGTTGGCATTTCTCGCATGCTGCCCTTGGGGTTTGCCTGTTTTACCAGTTGTGAGTTTCCCTGGCCCTGGATTGAAGGCACTTGAGACAGTAATTGGTGTTCAGACTCAAGTGTTTATTATTTCTTATCAGTAAAACAGTCTCATTACTGTGAGTTTGGCAGCTTCTCATTAG
>JAWWEY010000029.1:18450325-18462841 GCA_035582745.1 Loriotus luctuosus | reverse complement strand
GATCTTCATCTAAGGTTGGTAATTTGCTCCATGGGTCAGAACCAAACCCACAGGTGTTTTGGGCTCTGTGCCAGGGTCTCTGAGACCCCTGGCAGGGGTCCTGGCTGTCCTGGGTTCCCACACTGCAGGCTTCACTTTTGAGCTAGAAGGGAAACCTGACTTCTGGGCTGCACTGGCAGCTGTAGGATGGAGTTCCTGGCACACTTTGATGTGTCTGAGTTTTGCTGAAACTTCCATCCAAACAAATTCTCTCCAAAGTGCAGCAGCAGCATCTCCCAAGGACAGACCACATCCTCTGCAGGGCCTTTCTCAGCTTCACAAACACTCCTGTCACCTGCTCCAGAAATAATCCTTCCATGCAGCATTTTTCTGGTGTGCACTGCAGGATTTTCCAGAGGCAGCTGGAGCTACTGTTGTTCTTTTGAAGAGAGAGTTATGGAGAGGTGGCTGAATCAGATAAATCCCACAGAGTTGGTTGCTTTTCCTGTCTCCTTTCCAAGGCCTGCTCTGCTCCTGGGCAGGAGCTGGGAGATGGAAGGCAGAGATGCCCTGGTGCAGGTTTGAGGATCAAAAAGTTTCTCCTCTTGGACTGATGGGATTGGTGGGAGGCTGAAACTTTTTGACTTTTTGTCCTCAATCTTTGAAAAGTAAGTTGGATCTGATGGAAGTCAACTGCTGGTTCCCACCTAGCAAGAACTAAACAAAACTCTGAAGATGTGGAAAAGGGTTATGTTCATTGTCCAAAAATTACTGTGCATTTTAGGAAACTTTTGCTGCAATATTCATTTATACTTAGACAGTTTTTGTATACTTAGACACTTTTTATGGTAACACTGAAATCTGGAGCTTTCTCTTGTTTCTTGGAAAGCTCCACTTCTTGAGCCATTCATGATTTTTAAAATTTTCTTTACAGGCTAAATTTTGTTAAAGCTACCTCAGTAGAATTAATGACATTGATTACCATTTCAGAAATTTCCTGGGTATTTATTATAAGTTAAATTTTTGTTGTTTGTGTCTCAGGAATGGCCTCACATAAAGGCTCTTCAAAAAATGCTGGAAATTTAGAATGAGCCATCAAGTGTGCCAGCCAAAAGAGAGCCTAAACACAGGAGTTGGAGTGGATTTGGATTTGGAGTAGGTTTGGAACTGTGCAAGGCAGCAGCAGTGCAGAACAGAGAGATTAGTGAGTCATTTTTTCCCTTTTTAAAAAAGTTGCATTGCAGGTAACCTGCAGTCTGTACCTATTGCAGTGAGGTCACTTTGTGTTCCTGCATTGTATTTGTACACATGTCCCAGAGTGACAGAACTTCTAATTTAATAAATCTCTGAGTTTTCCTGTTATAAAGCAACCAGGCTGTCTTCTAAAACAATCCTGAGTGTTGGAGCAAAGGTGGCCAGCCATTAAAAAAGAATCCTGTGAGAAAAACGAGTAGGATCTGAGATTGTGTTAATTGATTTTACTGTACATTAGATTTCGATTTCAGTTCTGTGGCTTTGGCTCTGGACTGAGCTCTTATGTCATGCAGTTCTCTTGCATTCGTTCATACTTGTGAGTATGAAAGCTTCAGGAAGGGAAATTCATCTGAATCTGAATATTTGTGCTTGGTGCAGGCTGTAATGGGACACTCCTTTGTGCATTTCACAGCTTATTATTGATTTCTTTCTTCTACTGTGAAATCTGTTCTCCTGGTTAATTCCATTTGCAAGTAACTGTCTGGTGCGAGGTTTATCTCTGAAAATCCTGTTTTGGTGAGGATAAATATAGAAAGTCTGACTTGTGTTTGTTTATATGAGATGATCCTATTTCTTTTTAGTGTTTTTTTTTCAATGGTTTAGACTTAAAGGTCTTTCCTTTGAGGGAAGGTGTTCCTTATGTACCTGGTTGTGTAGCAGGAGTGATTCCTGCAAAAAACAAGGATCTCTGCAAATTTGGGGATGGAGTACTGAGCCAGAAAAGAAAAAGGCTGCTCAGAGGAACTGGGAAGCACATAGCTGGTAAAGTGGGGTGGAATGGGGCTGTGCATTTAGATGACAGTCATTCAAGAGGGCATTGGGCTGCTTGGAGTATTTTTTCATGTTCTGAATACTTCAGATAATTGGCTGAGACTCAGAGCAAATTGCTGCTGCTTTCAGGTTTTATTGGGGGTTTTGTTTGTTTTTTTTTTTAGTGAATTTGTATTGCTTAATTCTGAGTAAGGAACTCTTAGGATTTTTCTCCCTGAATTTATATAATCACATTTTGAAATATCACTTTAAGTTCTAGTTTTCCCACCTCACAGTAACAGAATTAAAGCGTGCCAGTAGATACTTTGCAGGAAATTATGTTCATCATGTGGAGCAGATATTCTGTATCAGTGGGTTAGAAATCCTTAACAAAAAAAAAATATTTTAACAAAAGCAGCTGCCCTCTTTCAGACCTAGTGAAGATGATGGAAAACAAATATCATAAAGATGCTGAAAATGTTCAAATCCTGTCAGAATTAGGTTGCAGCAATGCAAGTTTGCTCTCCAGCAAGGCATTGTGTTAGTGTGAAGAAAAGGGGGTGCTTGTTCTTTGTGCGAGTGAAACTCTGCAGCTCCCATTTCAAGCCAGAGGGAGTGAGAACCGTCTGCGATTCCTTGCCTTGGAGGTACAGTAATGCTTTTGGCAGCATTCCTGAGGGCTCTGCAGGCTGGAAGTGAGTGCAGGCAGCTCTGTCCCCTTCGTGGGCCTCTTTTTTCCCTTTTCCTGCAGCAGCTGGCAGGGGCCGCCTGTTGCTGTGGGCCGGCCGTGAATTCCCCCCTGGCGGTGCCAGCCAGCAGAACAGCCTCGGCTGAGGGCTCTGCTGCACAAACCCCTGGCAACAGGGGGGTTTACCCACCTAGGAGCACAAAACCCTGGCAACAGGGGGTTTACCCACCTAGGAGCTGCTCACTGCCATGGCTGTGCCTTTGGGGACAGCCACCCCAGCACGGGATGCTTGGTAAGTGCTCTGATTCACTGGGCAAAAGCATGCCTGGGTTTTAAGGATTGGAGAAATTCACTGGGTTGGTGGGATTGTATCTAATTTTGCTAAAATAAAGCTGGAAGTAGCTGGGATAGCTGTGATGCACTGCTCATGGACTCAGGGTAGGTAAAATATGCTGATTTTTAAGACCAGGATTGGACACATTCAGTGGAGGTTAGGAGTGTGTCTAATTTTGCTAAAATAAAGCTGGAAGTAGCTGGTGTAGTTCTGTTGGCAGTGAATGGGGGTGGTGAGTATGGATCCCTGTGCCTGGCTCTTCTCTGGGCTCACCCATGGGAATTGCTGGATTTTAAACCCTGGAGTTGCTCTGGCATCCCCCCCACTGCTCATGGGCTCAGGGTTGGTAAAATATGCTGGTTTTTGAGACCAGGATTGGAGAAATTTACTGGAGGTTGGGATTGTGTTTAATTTTGCTAAAATGAAGCTGGAAGTAGCTGGGATGGCTGTGATGCACTGCTCATGGACTCAGGGTTGGTAAAATATGCTGATTTTTAAGACAAACTGGAGTCCAGGGATGGCAGAGCTGTTTGGACAGCTGGATTTGTTTGTAGTATATATTTTTAAGTTCTTTTTCAAGCTTGGTCAGAAATCCTGCTTTGTGATTTTGGGTCCTTATGTTTGACTTGAGAGTTGCATCTCTGAACTTGGCCAGAGTGTGGGGAATGTTTGAGCTCCTGGACTTCAGTGAAATATGATTTTCTTCACACACTTACCTTGTGATTTCCCCTTCAGATAAAATCTTTAATAGCAAAACAGGAATCATCATCATCATGATGATAACAGCAACAAATTTTCCATAGAAAATATTTTTTAAGTGACACTCTAAACTAAATTACTTCATAACATGAAATTGATGAATGCCCTATAAATAATCTTCATGGCACTGTCCTACACAGTGCTGGTACATTTCCAGAAGAAATATTATCTGCTGTGGAAGTAGAAACTTCAGGTGTTTTTTAGGTTTTCCAGAGACTGTATGGGTTGAAGGTGGATGAAGTGAGCAGAGGATTTTTAGGGAGTGGATTATGAGCAGTTCCCTGCCCGGAAGAGGAGTTGTTCTAATTTAAGAAGAGAGAATTATTTGCCTGCAGAAAGGCCTGGGGTGTGGTCTGCTGAGATTGCTGAGATAACTCAATAATTTTAGGTGTCTTTAGGAGAGGTCTGCCTGCTGGACTTGTTCCTAGAGACAAGCTCATCCCATTGCCCAGTTTTTTGGTCTCTTCTTCCAAAAATCTTCAGGGAAATTTTTTGATGTGTTTTTCTGTGTTATAATTTTTGTTTGGATTAGGTTTTTGTTTGGGTTGTTGTTGTTGTTGTTGGTTTGGTGTTTTTTTGGCAGAAAAATTGCCAGTTCAACAATATTTAGGGCTGTGACTCTTCATTTAATGGGAGGATGAGTGAAATAAGCATTGTTGTGTAAAACGGAAAGTTTATTTTGCATGGGAATTTCAGTAACTTTGTTCATCAGCGGTCACTTGACAGCCCCACCCCCTCAGTGAATGCAACACTAATTGTTGAAAAGGGAGTTCTAACTCAAAAAACCCCAAACAACTGGTGTAGGTACATGTTTTGTTTCATGTCATAAGCGTTTATTGGGGAGTAAACAAAACTTTTGCTTTGGAAATCAGCCTGTGCTTACTAAAACAAAACAGAATAATTCTGAGTAGAGATTCTGTTTGAGGCAGTGAGAAGTAGGAACCTCCTGGAGCTCTTGGTGGTTTTGCAGCTTCCAAATTGTAATTTGAATTGTAGTAGCCCAGCTAATATTCAGTTGAAAGGTGAGAATTTGGCTGCAGATGTTCTGCACTGCAGCACCAAGAAGGAGCATTTGCTGAGCAGTGATTTTAGGTGGTTTTTGGGGTTGCCAGGATATCCCAGGCTTTGTCCAGGCTGTGTGTGAGGTTCTGCCTGCGTGCTCAGGGCTGGGGTGGGATCATTCCCATGTCCAGGAGCTGTTTCCGTGCTGTAATCCAAGAGGAGCTACTGTAGGTTAAATATAGAGCCCCTTGTGCTGCCATCAACTCATATTTGCATCAGTCATTAGCTCAGAGCACTGCAATTCCAAACTTTCCTGCTGAGGCTGCTCCTGCAGTTGAATTCTGCTGGAGCTGAGCTGGGACAGTGATTCCTGGGGAATTGTGAGGTGCTGCTCAAATCCAGCCTGGAAAAGGGGCTTGGGGAACACACAGGAGCAGCTGTGAAACCTCCAGAGTTGGATTTTACGGTGCATTCTCCTAATCTGCAGCTGCTAATTTGTAATTAGTGAAAAGGGCCAAGGAGGATGCAAAGGGTTACAGATTGTATTGTTGTGCTGTTGGCTCTTCCCTCCCCAGGCTGCCAGGGGAATTTGGCACAGAGTCCCTGTGTCCTGAGCTTCTCAAGGCACTGGTTGCCTGGCATCGTGTTAACCCAACTTCTACCATGATAAATGAGCTGAGATTTGATTCAGGAGCAATAATTTCTGTACAGCACAATAATTTCTGTACAGCCAAGTGGCTCTGGAGCAAGCTGAGGAACAGCACAGAAGAATTGTGAGTAGTTCAGGCAAGGTGCTGTTCCTGAATGCAGCAGAGATCTGGATCCTCATCTCCAGGAAGGAGGTGACTTTTAGCTCTTACTGACAGAGGCCACAAAGGTGAAAAAGATACAGGTTGTATTTGAAGAAAGTATTACTGGAATAAAAGCTTGTTGAAGAGATGAACTTGGGAGTGGCTGCAAGGTGATGAGAGGGGAGCAATGGCTTTGTCTGTCTCCTAATTCAGGAGTCAGGGCCAGGGCAATCCAAGCCATTGGACTTTAGGTTGAAAAGAAACAAAAAGTGCCTGTGAAGAAAAGGTACTTTAAAAAGTACGTAGTTTAAACCTGGAGTCCGTGACCAGGCGATCTTGAGGCTAAAGGATTTAGGGCTGGGCAGAATCACCATGGGACATCCCCACACCCCATGTGGGTGTTTCAGGGGCTCCTTATTTCCCTCCATTGGTAGGACTTTTTATCTCAGCCATGCTTCTGGAGAGACTTCCTCAGACACTGAGATAAGCAGTAGCTTTTTGGTCTTGTAACTTACTTCAGCATTGAATATTGATTCCTTTTCTGTCTCTGCCTTTCATCAGAGCCTTTTTAAAGTTTGTTCCTGCATATTAATTTGCCATGATAGGCTTTAAAAAATGGGAGAAAAACCACCTTGGATTTCACACATTTAGAGACAGGACACAGAGTGTTTCACTGGTACTCAAGAATGGTCCAAAGACAGGTTGTTATTTTTATTTTCCATGGAGTCAGTGCTCTCCTCTGGTGCTTTTGCAGATGGAATTTGCAGGTGACTCCAAGCTGCTGGGGATGCCCACATTCACCTGCTGATGAGAGAAGTGCTTTTCCCTTCAGTCACTGGTTTGCCTTTAATGACAATTCTGTTGCAGTGTGGAAATGGAAATCCCTCATCCACAGATACAAACCCAGCTTTCTTTTCATTGCAGTGAATGATGGGCTCATTATGTGAGCCCATCTACAGGGATTTATCAGGAGTAACTGGAAATTAGTCTTTTGAAAGAGCAGTTGTAACTAAATGATTCTGAGATAAGTGCAGTGTAATTTGCTTTTCCTTCATTTTCTCCTGTGAAAATGTTGCTTTCTGCCTTGCATTTGTGCTGATATCAGCCATGTCTTTTCAGTCAAATAAACTTTTCTTGGGCTTCAACAATGCTTAGAGAATATTGCAGTGTTAGATGGAGTGGGATTAGTAGTATGGTAAAGAGGAGAAGTCTGATGTTTGGAAAAGTTGTTTCTTGGTGCATATGGATGAGTATCTGAAGAAATCCTAGGCTGAGGAGAGATGCTGGTTGGTCTTGGGTGGCTGTTGTTAATTGCTGCCCTGAGATGTGCAGGGTGTCTCTGTTTCGGCCTGCACAGCTGAAGAAGGAGTCTGGACCCTTCACTTTTTGGTCTTGAGGTTGTTTATTAATTCTTATCTATAAAATTTTCTTTCTACCCAGCCGAGATCTGCTCAGCAGGGCAGCCACAGGCACTCTGACCGCCCCCGAGCCGGTGTTGTCCTTTTATACTACAAACTACTATAACATATTTACACTTAATTCCCAATCCCTATCACCCATGTTAGACAGTGAGCTTCTACTCTAAACCAATCCCAAAGTGCCACCATCACTGCAGAAAATGGAGAACAAGAAGAAGGAGAAGAAGAAAGGCTGGACACGCCCAAGTTCCTCCATCTTGTCCCCATAAGCCCCATACCAAAAATCCCAAAATCTAAATTTTCACCCTGTGATAATTTTATTATTATACTATTCAAACCTCTGTGACTTTCAGGTCCTCATGCAAAGCTGGTAACTTGCTCCAGGGGTCAAAATCCAATCCCAGATGCTCTGGGCTGTGTGCCAGGGTCTCCGAGCCCCCCGGTGGGGTCCTGGCACCTCTGGACACCCGGAGGGGTGCACTGAGCTTCGACACTGGTGCAGGGATCTGGGAAGGGTGAGTTCATTAACTCTTGTAGAAGGCACCTGAGGTGGAAAATCCTTCATGAGCACATGGTTTGGGTGGTGGGGAGGAGCTGTCACAGCAGCTCAGAGCTCCTCTTGACCTGTCTGTCACTGACATATTTTATGAAAAATCCCTTTGCCAGGATCTTTTCTCCTGAGAAGCTTCAGCTTCCCCATGTTTTGCTGCTTTGGAATGTGATTTGGGGAATTGTTTACCCAGCATGCGAATTGTTTTTACTTGATGACCAATGACAGCCACCTGTGTCGAGGCTGTGAGCAGCCACAGGTTTTTATTATTCATTCCTTGCTAGCCTTCTGATGTCTCCTTTCTTTCTTTAGTATAGTTTTCATATATAATTTTCTTTTAATATAATATATATCATAAAATAATAAATCAGCCTTCTGAAACATGGAGTCAAGAGTCTCATCTCTTGCCTCGTCCTGGAGGTGACACCACAGCTGTCACCTCCAGAGAGGGTCTGAGCAGGGGCTGAGCTCCCCCAGAGCCTCCTGGGCCAGGCCTGGCTCAGACAGATGCCAGGGAGAGCCCAGCAGGAGATTTGTCCATAGAGGAACTGGGGTAAATCATTGACTCCAACAACCCTTCTGCCCACCCCAGCCCAACCTGGGGACACTGCTGGGACCTGAGCCCCTGTGGGGACTGGGGGAAAAGGGGGGAATGGTTTTCTCTTATAAAAAAGGGAGAAATGGTTTTCCCTTATATAAAAAAAGGGGGAAATAGTTTTCTCTTCTAAAAAAAGAGGGAAATGGTTTTCCCTTATAAAAAAGGAGGAATGGTTTTCCCTTATAAAAAAGGGGGGGGAAATGGTTTTCCCTCCCAGTTATAACACCCCCACTCCTGAACTCTGTGCTGGTCACCACATGTGGCTCAGGGCAAAGCCAGGCAAGCTGTCCATGTCCCCATCCATGTCCCCATCCATGTCCCTGACCCGAGTGTCCCTGTGGAAGGGGTGGAGGGACTGAGGGGTCACAGATGGAGCTGGCAGCCCTCACTGCAACCCCAGGGACCCCCGAGCTGCCCTGCAGGGCATCCAGCATCTCCTGCTGCTCCTGGCCATGGGGACTGACAGCCTGGCCAGGGACACGGGGCAGGGGCGGTCACTGCTGTGGGTGGGGAACAGTCTGTGCGTCCCCACAGTCCGTGTGTCCAGCACAGTCCGTGTGTCCAGCACAGTCCATGTGTCCAGCACAGTCCGTGTGTCCAGCACAGTCCATGTGTCCCCATGATCCGTGTGTCCGGCACAATCTGTGTGTCCAGCATAGTCCGTGTGTCCCCACAGTCCGTATGTCCGGCACAGTCCGTGTGTCCAGCACAATCTGTGTGTCCCTTGGCCGGTGGCTGCTGAAGCCACTGCAGGGCTGGCACACAGTGCCACACTTGGTCAGGGGCAGTGGCAGGGCTGGCACACGGTGCCATGCTGGCTCAGCCTCTCTGTCACCCTCGCAGTGCCCTTGGCAGTGTCAGTGTCTGGCAGCACTGAAGCACCCACGCTGTCTCTGCCAGGCTGAGGAGCCCCGGGCAGCCCCGGTGCCCCCAGGGTCTGTCCCCTCTCCTGGCACAGAGATGTCCCTGCTCCCAGACAGAACTTGGCTGCCTTTTGGGAAAGGCGTTTTCTGAGATGAAAATGCCATTTTGGGGAAGGTGGGGGAAGCCCTGGAGCTGTGCAGGTGATGGAGGGGGGCACAGGGAGCAGGGCTGGCACTGGAGGGGGGCACAGGGAGCAGGGCTGGCACTGGTGCCATGCAGGGTGATGGAGGGGGGCACAGGGAGCAGGGCTGGCACTGGGCTGGGCTGGAAGGGGAGCTCAAGGACAAGGACAGCCTGCAAGAGCAGAGCTGGCCCAGACAGGCCAGCAGCAGTGCTGGCAGCAGGCTCAGCAGGCTCCCATGCCTCTGATGCATTTTCACACCGACTTTCTGCATTCTGTTCGTGTTTCTTTCTATTTCTACACCTGGATCGTGGCCAGAATGAAAAAGAAGAAGGGCAGATAGAAAACTTAGTGCTTTTCAATTAAACAGGAAGCTCTTTGCCATTGTAAGCGAGCTTATTTAGACATTAAATCAAAATCAAATGCTTGCACTATCAGTGCTGCTCACAGGCTGATAATTAATGATGGCTCTCCCCAGCGCAAACCCTCGGTGTTCTGTCAGCACCACTGTAAGCTTTGATCGAAAGCTTTTTAAGTAGTTTCAGAAGCTGGATCTGTAAAATAAAAATAACCCAGAGTGGTAATTCTCTGCCCAAGAAATAAATAATAAAGGCTCGGAGCGTTTAAGTGTTGGCTGTCAGCTCATCAGCGATGCCAGCATCACAGGCTGAGGGAGCAGAGAGGGAAGGAAGGGGTTTCTGGGCACTTAGGTGGGGACTCTCTTACATCCCTCTGCCAGCAGGAAGGAGTTTCAAGGCAGATGCGAATTATTTCTGCCTTTTCTGCACCCTCTGTGGTGGAAAGGGATCTCAGTGCCCGTGAAAATCAGGCTCAGTTGTTATGGAAATACAGAAACCCACCCCAGGCAGAGCTGCCCATGCCCGGCTGGGAGCTGGGAGGGATGAGGCAGGGAGGGATGAGGCAGGGAGGGATGAAGAGGAAGGGAGGCAGAGCTGCTCTCAGGGTGTGCATCAGTCCCTGCCAGGCCAAGAGCCCAGGGTCAGGTCCCACCAGGGCAGCCAGAAGTGACCTGGGCACCTCTGGGGCTGGAGGCACAGCCTGGGGGGGCAGGGGGAGCTGCTGGGGGCAGGAGGGCTGCAGGAAGGTCAGGAACCTCAAACTGGGCTGTGGCTCGAGGGCCTCCCCTTACCACCCACCCCTCACCTTCCTGACAGGGTTTGCACTGTCCCTGTTCCCAGCCAGGCCTTTTCTCCGTGCCTCTTCCCCCACTCCCTTCAGGAGCACACAGAGCCCTGTGCTGTCCCACTGGAATCCCACCTGAGCATGGTGAGCCTCCCTCTCCATCCCACCCACCTCAGCACGGGATGGAGGAGCCTCCCCCCGACCCTGGTCCCTCTCCCCCCTGCTGAAGGAGCCTTCTCCTGTCTCCTGTCCCATCCTCGGGCTACCAGGGCCACCAGCAGGGCTCCCCAGGCTGCCAGGACCATGAGCAGGGCTCCCCGGGCTGCCAGGACCATGAGCAGGGCTGCTCTGGCTGCCAGGACCATGAGCAGGGCTGCTCTGGCTGCCAGGGCCACCAGCAGGGCTGCTCTGGCTGCCAGGGCCATGAGCAGGGCTCCCCGGGCTGCCAGGACCATGAGCAGGGCTCCCCAGGCTGCCAGGGCCATGAGCAGGGCTCACCCGGCTGCCAGGACCATGAGCAGGGCTGCTCTGGCTGCCAGGGCCATGAGCAGGGCTCCTCGGGCTGCCAGGACCATGAGCAGGGCTCCCCAGGCTGCCAGGGCCATGAGCAGGGCTCCCCGGGCTGCCAGGGCCACCAGCAGGGCTCCCCAGGCTGCCTGGCCCTGCTGGGGCACTCACACCTCGTTATTTCTGTCTGAACTGGGAGCTGCTTCCCCTGATCCCCTCAGGGCTGGGGGCTCCACCTCCCTCCCAGTTCCAGTGCCTGGCCACCCTCTCAGGGAAGACATTTCCCCCAATATCCAATTTAACCCTCTCTGGTGCAACTGGAGGGCATTTCCTCCTGTCCTGCCCCTTGTTCCCCGGGGTTTTCCTGCTCTTCAGGTGGCACATGTCCCACCTGCCATGCAGGACAGGCTGGGGGGCTCAAGCCTCCCCAAAAGGAACCAGGGGTGCCATGCCCGGGGGTGCAGGAGCATGAGTGAGTCATTAAGAGCAATTTTGAGTAATTAATAGCAGTTTCTCACGTGCCAGTCTCCACATCCCTCAGGGAAACAATCCCAGGGTGACACAGAGCAGCCCAGGGAGGCCCCGGTCACCATCACCCCGCTGAGATTTGCTGCTGCTCCTCCTCTCCCGACTCGAACCGGGTTGAAATCTCTGGAAATCATTAGAAAAGCATCTTGGGGCAATCTGACCACGAGGATCATGGCATGAGGAGTTTGCCACGTTCCCCAGGCTGCCTGCAAGGATTGCAGGGGGAGCCCAGAACCCTGGACGCTGGGGAAGGGACAGCTTGGACGCTGCACCCGCCATGTCCTCAGCGAGGGATTTGGGCACTCGGGAGTCTGGAGCACACAGAATGGGGAAACTGGGACTTGTGTGGAGCAGTGGAGGGACAAGAGGCCTGGATTTGTCATCTCCAAGGGCTGTAATCATGGTAATTAACAGTGTTTGTAGGTCCTGGGCTGGCTGCAATAAGATTTTACAAGGCGCATCTTCCACAGAACGATTTCCATTACTGGGAGCAGATAAAAACTGACACGGGCTCAGGGTGACTCGGGAAATCAATAAACAATAAAACTTAGCATGAAAACAAATAAATTAACCCAATCAGAAGAGACACTGAGAGCCCATCAGACTTGTTAGACAGATGAAGTCAAGTGTCACTCCCAGGGCTGAGCAATTGCTCCGGCACACACGCCAGGCTCCCTTTAAGGATGATTTTCTCAGCCTCTTTAGGACTGAGCTTGTTTCCATCTGCCAAACTCAGTCTGAATCAAGCAGGAGGAGACAGACAGGCTCCAAAATACCTCATCTCCCTGGAAGGGGTTTCTGTGCTCTGCTCTCCTCAGTGGCTGGACAGAGGCTGAAGCCCTTTGGGGCTGGATGTGCTGCACCCTGTGCCCAGCTCTGCTGGCTGGAACCCAGGGTGAGCCTGGGATGAGCCCCTTGGGATGAGTCCCTGCCTCCAGTGGGACTGGGAGCCAGCCTGGATGAGGGATTCGGTAATTAAAGTGCTCTTGTATAATTGCAGATGAATCAGAGAATCAGGGAATGATTTGGATTAGAAGGGACCTTAAATCCAACCCAGTGCCACCCCTGCCATGGCAGGGACAGCTCCCACTGTCCAATGTCCAGCCTGGCCTTGGGCACTGCCAGGGCTCCAGGGGCAGCCACAGCTGCTCTGGCAATTCCAGCCCAGCC
>JAWWEY010000029.1:18431741-18445156 GCA_035582745.1 Loriotus luctuosus | reverse complement strand
GTGGGAGAGATAAAGAAAACTGCCCAATGAACAGAAGATACCTGCCCCACCTCTGACAGATGGCAATGGAACACACAGCCCCAGCACATCTTGCATTGCACCCTAAGGCAGTGCCACCCTCCAGCCTGCCCTCACTGGGGTCCCAGCAGAGCAGAGTGGTCCCCACTGTACCCATACTGACTGGGAGAAAAGGAAATGAAATGATGAACACCCCTTTGTCTGCTCCTGTGCCACAGCTGGAGGTACTGCTGCAGAACTAGGGAGAGAGAGGTGTTCTTTCTTCTTTCATGGAAAAGCTTATTTAAAAAAAAAAAAACAAGCACCCCACACAGACAAATAAGTCATTATGTTTATTTTAATCCAGCTGACAAACAGCAACCAAGGCCAGCAGATCCCCCCACGCTGGTTTTTTAGGAGCTGGAGTTTCCCCTGCTCTCTCAATGGCCAGGAGACTCTTGGGATTCAGCTGCAGTCACAGAAATCTTTCCTGCAGCCACAAATACCCTTCCAAAGCCTGCACTCTGCACCCTGCTCTGCATGGACAACACAAAAACCTTTGGAGGGCAGTTGCTACAGCAACCCAAGCAGGGAGCTTTAGCTTTGTGCCTTCATGAAATCTGCTCAGGCAGCACTTGCTGGGAAAGCTGGGCTGTTCCTGCTCACTCTCACTGCACACAGAGCACAGGGGGAGCTCAGCCCTTCCCTTCCCTTGCAAGTCCTTTACCTGCTGGGCAGAGCTTTAACTTGCAGCACTACCAAAAGCTCAGGGCAGGATGTGTCCATGGAACAATACCAGTGTGATGTAGGCAGCAACATAAAGCCCACAGCGTGGTAATTATTAGTATTTTGCTATAAATAGCATTTTTTAAATTTTTTATAAAGATAATGTTGATAACTAGAATTGGGAGCTGAAGGAGCCCCTTAGACTCTTGGAGAAATCAATCATTGGGGATCTCAGATGTTACAAACTCACAAACTGGTGCTACTGGTCCCAGGAGAGCTGCTCCAGTGGGCATGGGAACAGAGCTGGATGTTTCCAGAAAAGATTTGTCTCCTGTCAGGTGAAGAGGTGTCTGTGCATGACACTTGGGTTTATTTTAGGATCAATCAAGCAGGGGGCTGTGCCATGGATCCCAACAGTTCCATGTATTTTTGGGAAGACAATTCTTACTAAGACACACAAATACTGATTCTAAACTGTAAAACTGCAGTGCTCTTATATTTAGTCTGAGGAATTATTACAGTTTTTGGTCAAAACCTGCCTTTTAAGGCCTTTTTAATAGTCTTAGAGCACTTACTGCAGCGCTCCTGATTCATTTAGTTCTGACTGCTCCCAGCACAAGTGTGTGGAGTGGGATGAAAGCCTGAGCTCAGCTTTTGGCATGCTGCAGTTTAGGATGGGGTCTCCTCACACCTGACTGCTATCAGCAGGCTTGGGAGCTGATTTTAAACAACTCTTTACATCATTAACTCCATTTAAGTCTAAATATAAATTCTGTGTGATTGTTTTGGGAGAAGGTTTCCATAGAATTGGAGCTGGAGCTGTTAGTTGCCTGAGGGAGAAATACAATTACATGTAAATGCTCACAGAAACGTAAAAATATTTAATTCCTTTTTTTTTTCATTTTAACTCCTTCCTTCCCACTTCCTTGCCCACTCCTAGGTCTGTAAGGGTGTGAGGAAGGTCATCTTAGTGATGGGGACTTGTAGTGACAGGGCATTAGGTTACAGGGGAGATGCTTTGGGGGCTGGAGCCCCTCTGCTCTGGAGACAGCCTAGGAGAGATGGAGCGGTGTAGAAGACACTGAGGAGAGCTCAGAGCCCCTGCCAGTTCCCAAAAGGGCTCCAGGAGAGCTGGGGAGGGACTGGGGACAAGGGATGGAGTGATGGGATGAAGGGAATGACTTCCCATGGCCCAGAGGACAGGGTTGGATGGGATATTGGGAAGGAAGGAATTGTTCCTGGGAGGGTGGGCAGGGATGGGTGGGATATTGGGAAGGAAGGAATTGTTCCTGGGAGGGTGGGCAGGCCCTGGCAGCTGTGGCTGCCCCTGGATCCTCGGCAGTGCCCAAGGCCAGGTCGGATGGGCTTGGGGCACCCTGGCACAGTGGAAGGTGCGGTTGGGGGTGGTTGAGGGTTGAGCTTTAGGCCATTCCAGGATGGAATTGCAGGTTGTGAGTGCAGTGCAGGGTCTGAGGTGCCCCTCTGTGCTGTCCCCACAGCCACCACTGCGTGCGACCCGGTGGTGGAGGAGCACTTCCGCAGGAGCCTGGGCAAGAACTACAAGGAGCCCGAGCCGGTGGCGAACTCGGTGTCCATCACGGGCTCGGTGGATGATCACTTTGCCAAAGCCCTGGGGGACACGTGGCTGCAGATCAAGGCTGCCAAGGACGCCGTGGGCAGCAGCCCCGAGGCGCGGCGGGGCCGGGCGTCGCCCTCCTCGCACATGGTCAGCCACAACCACTCGCCCTCCGTGGCCTCCTGAGGACAGAGCCCTTCCCTGCTGGGAGCTGCATGCTTTGACTGAGCTTGGAACAAGTGCTTCAGTAGTGCTGGGGAGGGGAGGTTAGTTTGCAACACATGGTTTTGTGTACTCACATTGTTGGTTTTTTTGTTTTTTTTTGTTTTTTTGTAAAAGGGTGCCCTTAAAGACGATAGCAGGAACTATTTCATAAAGATTCATATGATGTAGCATCCTTTTCTTCCTGCCTCAATTACCAAAGAAACCTCTGATGCAAATCTGCTGCCCCTTAAAAAAATAATGCACGCTAATCCACAAAAGCCATTACACTTAGTTGGTTGACCCAAGTGCTTTTTTTGCTTTTCTTAGCTTCTCAAGACTAGAATTTGTCTGGTTTGCTTACATTGCTTTTTTTTTTTTTCCCTCTGTGAAGTAATTTTGTATGTATATACTTGAAAAGAACTGTCATGTATGATTTGCACTATTGGAGGAGGACTGAAGTTGCACAGCAACTTTCTGGAAGAGGCTAAATATTTTGAGGGCAAACTGCTGAAAAAAGGGTTTAAGGATGACATTTCTATCAGTTTGATTTTTCTTAGAGCAAAACAGCTTTGGAAGGGGAAGTCTCATACAGGTTATAGGTCTTTCTCTCTTTAGATTTCAGGTGCTTAGTGCTTGCAACTGGACTGCATAATTTACAGAACACGGGCATTTTTTCCTAAACACTGCAGTTTGTTAGAATAGAGCTGAGGTTGGAGGGTTCCATAGTGCTTAACGATGCATGTTTTATGAAAAATAGCTGGTATCTATTAATGTATAGACAGTAAGAATCATAATACTTATTAGCTTCTCTTCAGAATTAGTTTATTTTTGTCAGTAACAACCCTAGATATACTTACTGCTGGTACAGTTGTACTCTATGATATTTGTATTTGCTGTTCACTTTAGCGGCAGCAGCGCCGAGGGCAGCTCAGGACAGGCCTCGTGCAGCACTGCTGCTTCACAGGGATCTGCTTCCCAACCCCCAGTCTGTGTGATCCACCCTGAACTAGCTGCAGGAACTGCTACCCTTACACATCTTCTTGGCTGGACAACAGATTGTTACAGTTTGTGAAAGATGATCTTTCCCTTTGTTTCTTTTAGTTTGGTTTTTTTTTAAGCCTATCCATCAGCCTACGCCGAGTCGCAGCATACATTCCTCCAGTAGGTTTTATACAGGTATTACTGCATTTATTATCATTTGCTATATGGATAGCTACTAACTAGAAATTAGGCAGTAGAGGCAGGCATAAAACCACAGCTGTGCTAGTGCTAAGAGCTTCTCTTCTTCTTGTTAAGTGTAACTACTCTCCCCAGTACATTCCATCTTCCCAGGACAGTTGCAGCCAGGCCTTGGTTTTTATACTGGGCTCCCTGAAAGGATGGGCTCAGTGTAGGAAGTGAGAACTGGTTGGAAGATGAACTCCACGTGATGTATTAAGGACTATGTTACAGTATTGGGTCCATTGTGGCTTTTCTTTTATGCTTTTTTGGTTTGTTTTTGTTTTTTTTTTTTTTTAAAGTTAAGCTATTTAATTTGGAAAAGGTGCAGGGTAGAAAGAGATCGGGAGATTGGCTCTTACTCTTGGTGAGAAGGTGGCTGCTCAGTTTTCTTTAAAAAAATGAAAAAAACACAAAAAAAACCCCAACCCACCACCTAAGCCCCCCAGTTTTACACATTTCACTACCATCTTACTGGGTAGTCAACGCTTCCTTGCTTTGGCATTCAGTACCCTACTCTCTGTAGGAAGATTGTTAAAAGAACACTTTTTTATATAGGTAACTTTAAGACCATCGTTACGCTGTGCGTAAAGAATGTACAGAGAAATTTGTAGGTATTTTTTGAGGAACAATTAATTTGTTAATGATATGTAGCTATTTAATTTTTCCCTTTCCTTTATTGTAATCATTCTTTTTTTTTTTTTCGTTCGTTTGTTTGGAGAAAAAAGTTGATCTTTTTTTTTTTTTGTTGTAGATTTGTCTGTAATACAGTAAAAAGTGCAGGAACACAGTTATTCTATGAGGACACTGCATTAGCATTAATAGCCACTCGTTTGTTATTGCTACAGGCTACTGAGCAGTATAACAGTCAATACTAATACTGTAGATGGACTCTGTGGAAAATGTGACTCCTCTATTTCTTTGTAAACACGAATAAGATAATGTTTTTAAAGCTAATATTTTCAATAATAGCTGTTTTACAAGGTTACATTTACTTATCTGAGATAGGTAAATGGATTTGAGGGCAATAAAGATTTAATGTGCTACGTCCAGTAAAGCAGATACTGGGCACAACAATGTCACGAAAGCCAAAGGGTTGGGGGGAGGTGGAAGGACACTAAACTGAACTCACCATCATGAGATGTGGTGAAGCTTCTTCACAGAGCCAGGTTATCTACAGTTCAGTTTGAAAGATTCTCTCTGTGTTTGTAAATCTGTAATATACCATTCTTTTGTGGCCTTGTTTCACCTGGAAAAAAAAAAAAAAGGTTTGGCAGGCCATCTTTTTTTTTTGTACTTAAAAGTAGCCTTAAAGAACAATAAAGTGCTCTTAAATCACAAGTGTCTTCCTAAGCCTCTGTATTGCCTGGTGAGAGAAGAATTGATGTGTGTGAGGCACAAGCAAACCTCTGGCCATGTCCTGCCCTCCTTCCAAGCATCCCTACCTTTTTTGGGACCATAACCCCAAGGAAATCCTTTACAGCAATAAAATCCTACTGCTGCTGCCCCAGCAGCTGTGCTGGGCCTTGAGGAGCTCACCTGGGCAGGGACTGGTTTGGAAAATACCAGCTGGTGCTGCACTGGTGTTCCTGAAAAAACCAATTTTGTGGCATTTTGTTTGTTCCTCAACTTCTTCAGGGAATCCCTCTCTGGTGAGAACAGCTGAATTTCAAATGTCAGCACCCACCATCCTCTGGTCCAGGTGAGCATTCCAATGGCACTGGAGATGGTTGATCCTTAAAAAGTGGTTCTAATTACCTGAGTTTGAGAAAGCCCTGTGAGCCAGGCAAGAAAGGGGGCTCCAAAAATTAAACAGAAGCCCTAAAAGGAAGGAGACACAAAGTTCCTGTTGGCTCAGCCGGGTTTGGGAACACGGCAGGCCTGGCCCAGGGGGAGGGACATGGCATGAGAGCACTTCAGGAGGGTTGGTGGAACTCACCTGAAACACTTCCCTGCTGCTGAACCCCTGGGCAGAGGCCCAGATCCCTGCTGGGAGGTGTGGCAGGCAGGCCAAGGACACCCCCAGAGCTGCTGGCCCTGCAGGGAAGGGAAAATGTCCCTGCACCAAGGGCCTGGGGGCTCCATGGCACAGGCCAGGCTCATTGCTGCCTCCCAGGTCAGCAGCTTACAGCAAACTCCATTTCCTGCATGGGAAAAGGGCTTTTCCAGCTGGCACCGTGGAACCAGCCCAGACACTCAGTGTTTCATCAATGCCCCCTGTTTGTGGTGGCATCTGCTGGGAGCTGGGTGAGAGGCACCTTCTGCTGCTTTCAGCCCAACCATTTCCATGTCAGGCAGCAGAGCTGGCAGCACAGACACCTCAGGGGTGCACAGCTCGGGCAGTGCCCTCTCCTGAATGCACTTTGGGTGGATTTCAGGCTGGGTTGGGTGTGAAATTCACCTCTGAGGACAAATCCATCCAGTGCTGGTGTGAGCAGGAGTGGTGGCACAGGTGCCAGCCCTGGGTGGGCCCCACAGCTGTGCCCAGTGACACTGAGTGCCCACAGTGAGCCCTGGGCTGCCCAGCTGGGCTGAGGGCACTCAGGAGCCTGGCAGTGGCACTGGGGTGGCACTCAGGGGCCTGGCAGTGGCACTGCTCAGGCTCCCTGTCAATGGAGACTTCTGCAGTGTCCCAGCAGTGCCACCAGCTCGTGTTGTCAGTGTGACAGCCCCAGCAGCATTTCCAGTGCCATTGGTGCCCTCCCCAGGGCTGGCACCCTCAGCCTTGGCCCAGGGGCTTCTCCCACATCTTCAGATCCTGCCTGGAATTCCCAGCCCTCTGCCTGCTCCTGATCCCTGGCACAGCCCCAGGTGTGCTGCCAGCTCTGCAGCTCTCCTCCCTTGGCACACAGGGATTCCACAGCTGGCTTACAAGGTATGATAGAGCACATTTGATCCCTGAACAGCTCTTGATAGAAGTTATATCCATTTAATAATTGTTTTCACCTCTTTTGAAATCGGAACATTCTGCCCCTCTCTGAACAGCTACCCCAAGTGCTTTCCTTGGGTATAAGACAGCCAAGATCATTTAAATGTGTATTGTTAAGCTGTAGTGGCATCAGTGCCAAGCAGGAGCCCATTCCCAGCATATTCCCAGCCCCTGGGCTGCCCCTTCCCTGTGGCCACTGTCCTGCTGCATCCCCATGCCCAGGGAGCAGCTCCAGAGAGGGAATTCTCCTTTGGGAAGGGTCAGGAGCCCAGTGCAGCCAACAAGGGGCAGCCTCAGGGGCTAGAGCTGCCAATTGCTGTGGCACTTGGGCATCCACAGCCAGGGACATCCCTCTCTGCTGGGAATGTTGGCATGGGATCACTTACACCTGGATATTCCCACTGCAGTGCATTTGTGTTGCAGCAGAGCTGGAAAATAGAGAATTTCTTCTTCCACAGGCTCATTTCACATCCTGACAAAACAGCTCCTGCCACATCTCACTGCAGCCACATGACACCCTCTCAATCTTTCCTTACTCAGCCAGTTTCACTGCTCACTGCTGCACTGTTCAGTCAAGTTTTACATTTGATTTTGCTAAGCTGCAGCTTTCTTAAATGCCAGGGAGAACATCTGTCTTCTCTCCATCACAGAGAGACACAGAGGCATCTGTCAACACCAAACCCTGCTGCATTTCATAGCCAAAAACTGCTTATCTTCCAAGGGTTCCCTCACTTTGGGAAATGCTCTGCACACAGAGCCCCTCTGAGAGCCTCTGCTAGCTGGGGAATCAAGGTTATCAAGGGGAATCAAGGTTACCTTTTTTAATCCAGGAAATCACAAAGCTCTGATCTCCTGCTTCCTGAAAAGAGTAAAATACTCTGGGTTGTGTTCATGACATTTGGCTTGTGTGGTAAAATATGAACAAGGTACCACTGGGGTTAGAGTAGTTCTAGGGAGTTAAAAATACAGGATTTTTTTTTCTTTCAGAGGAAAAAAAGTGATTCAACACATTTAAAAAATAATATTTCCCAGGCTAAGCCTAAATTTTTGCTTTCACTGCCACACTGAAATATTCACTTACCTGTTTTTTTTTTTTTTTGAGGGGGGGAAGTGGAGGTGAAAATAGTGAGAAGAACCAACAATACTCACAGTTCAAAGCAAAGGCCTTTCCTTTTCCTTTTTCCTTCCAAGGGATGAGTTCTTGGGCTCCTGCTAAGAAAACCCTACAGAAAATCTCAGTTTATCAACTTGCCCAGAAGAAAGTGTGGGTGACTTCAAACAGCCCCCCAGGGAACCAAGGCTTTTCTCTTCATTTCCCTGACATACCTGGAGTGAAGCTGATGCAAGTTTTCAATTTTTACTGTCAGGCCCTGTCCTGTTCCATGCCCTGACACAAACACATCCCAAATCAGAGCTGCTAAAAATAAAGTCACCTTCTGCTGTGGAGCTTTTCCCCTTAATTCCAACCTTTTGGCACTTCTCTCTCCTTCCCAGTGGCTCTCACACCTCCCTCAGGAATTGGAAAATCAAGATAAAAAGAGGTTATTTATTAACCTGCAAGTCCCATGAATAAAGTAACAGCAATGACCAGCAGACCTGGTTGTTAAATGCAAGCAATATTCTCATTTTTCCCCTAGAACTCAGCACATTAATGCACAGTACATAATTCACCTTTTGCTGTGAGAAAGCCCCAAGGAGACATCAGGAAAGCACCCAGAGGAAAACAACACCTAAAAGCACTCCAGATATTTTCTTTGTTGTGATCAAGATGTGACAGGCTAAGAACAGGGCTGAGAATCAACCACAGAAAGGTGAAATGCACTTCAGCTTGTAAAGGTGGTGCATAAATTGTCCCATTTCAGAGTTCTTTGTTGTGCTCCCCTCCTCTGACAGATAATTCAGCCTCCAGCTCCCTGGTCTGGGCAAAGTGATTAATGTCATTAACTCAAATGTGGAGTTTTCAGGTGGGAAAATGAAGAAAAACCCAAGAACTGCAAAACCACCATTGACAACAATCCCAGGGCTTGTTTTAAAGATTTTCACCAGATTTCCTCACCACAGAAAATAATGCTTTGGATGCTGCCAGGCTCACAATGCAGGCTGTGAGTCAAGCCCTGACCTTTCAGGATGATGCAAAATCAGCAGCAGTGAATCCAATCCTGACTTTGCTGACACATCTGTACCTCTGAGTAGTGATTAATGCAACAAATAAACAATTTCTGCCTGGAAATGCAGGAAGAGGAGTGTGGGATTCTCCTCCTGCTCTGCCCCGTGGTAGCTGATGCAGTTTTGGTCCCTCCAATTCTCACAGGAAATGTGGAAAACACTGGGGCAAAGGCTGAGCATCAAACTCAGTGCAGATCCACCCATCAGAGATCATTAAAGACAAAGTGAGGGCAGGAAATATTCCCTGCTTGGAGGAAAAGGTGGCTGCTTTTAGCACTGTCCCATGGCAGATCCATCTCCTCTCCATTCTGGGACATCCCCAAACAAATCCCATGGATTTCCCTGACAGAAATGTCCATTTCACCATTTCACCATTTTACCAGCACAGCTAAATCAGCTCACACATCACTCTGCACTTTGGAGACTTCTTTACACAATTCCCCAGCCATCCAAAAATTGGTTCTCTGCCTTTTTAGTGCAAAAGAAGAGATAGAGAGCATTGCTTTTATATTATATTGCTTGCACAAATCTCCACTGCTCTGTGGCTGTTTGCCCTGCACAGACCCAGGGACAACAAACAGAGCAACACCAAAGTGCTGCAGGGCCTGAAGAGCTCTCTTGCCATCAGATATTTGGATTATAACTCATGTGATTAATTCTAAAGGATATCTCACAACTGGTTTGTGCACTCCCAACACTCAGAAAATATTTCACTCCAATGTTTCACTCCAATTTTTCAGGAGTGAAATGGAAATCAGGTTATTCTGAATGATGGCATTTGGAGTTCATTCTGTTCTTGAGGCATTTAGCTTCACATTTTCAAGTCTTTTTGCCACGGCCACAAAACAGATGGGTTGGTTTTGAAATGAAAGAAAAAAAGAAAACAGATCCTTGGGAATTGGAGGAGCACAAAACAACAAAACCCCAGTGCTGGGAGAGCAGCAGCATTCAGAGAGTTGGGAAAGCTGCAATTTCCCCAGGCTGGGGAAAAGCAAAGCTTCTCCCCTCAGGAAACCTCCACTGCTGAGCTCTGCATCCCCAGAGTGGGAACCAGCTCCAGTCCAACCTCAAACCCAAACAGAGCCAGAGCTCCCACCCAGGATGGACTTTGAGCTACAAAATCACAAATGAACCCTCCAGAATTGCATTTATTTGTTCAGCTCAGGGCTGGGGACTCTGCTCAAGCAAATCTGTGGCTTGAATTGCTCTGTGGGTACAAATTCAGAGTAGAATTCCTGTCCTACCTGAGAGCACCAGAGGAGCTGGGTGACAAGAGAGAAATTGCATTTAATTTCTGCTCAGAGGAGCTGAGAGCTGCCTGGGGCCCTCTGAAACCTCACAGCCACGGCTCCTGTAGCTCCACAAAATCTGGAAACCCCAAAAGAAAAATGAAAAGATGCTGAGGCTCAGGAGAGCTCCCCAGAACCAAACAGACAAAGGGATGTGCCAGGGCTGGGGGATGAACTGGGGCTCCCCAAACCAGGGACAATTCCTGTGCTGGGAAAGCTCCAAACTGGGACAGCCTTGCTCCTTCCAGCTGCTTTTCCTGCCTCTCCTCCAGGTTCCTCCTCTTCTGCCCCTTCACACCTCCCATCCAGAGCTGGAACAAGGGAGGGAAGGAAAACATGAACGTGGAAGGACAAAGGAATTGCTGGAGCTTCACTACAGCAGAGGTTTGGGGCAGTGGGTGAGGCTTTCAAAGGATTTCTCAGTTCATTTGCTCTTCTCTCATAATGGAAGTTTTGTACTTTTTGGTGAAAAGTTTAACTGGGGAAAAGCCAAGGACAACACTGGGGAAGGTTTGTAAAACACAAAAATATCAGTAACACCCTTGTAGGGCCCAACAAATTACAGGTCATGGCAACTTACTTACACTTTGTACTGAGCCCACTCAGGAAGGGAACAAACCCCCTTTTTTCCTCTCCTATGGAGTATATTTATAATATATGATCAGCATTAAGGAATGCTTGTTAATTAAGAATTATTATTTAAAAAACCCAAGCCCAATTCTTACATGTTTCTGAATTCTGTTCCATTACCAAAATCAAGGCACCAAATGGATCCAAAGCTTTGGTTCCTGGGGACAGAAATTGCAGTGCCAGTGCAGGCTGGGAGGGCTCAGCCTCCATCCCCTGCCCCTCTCAGCCTGGGTTTCTGAGCTCTTTGGCCCAATTCCAGCTGAGTGTGGATCCCAATCCCTCTGGGATCACTGGGACAGAGCCAAACTCCAGGCACTGGGATGGGGAACAAACACCACGAGCCTCAAAACCAGAAATTCCCTTTAAACAAGGGCATTAAATGACATTTCCCTTCCTGATGTTTGTGTTCCATGAGAACAGCAAAGCTCTTTGGGGACTCCTCTCCCTTTCAGCTGATGTGTCCCACAAACCCAGAGCCCATCCTGGCACTGCCCAGAACACACCTGCAGGGAGGAGCCAAACTGGAGCAGAGAGCAGAGACAAGGGAAGAGCAGCTTTATTTGTTTATTCCTCCTTCACACAGAGAACCTTCAAAAATACATGCTCAGGGTAAGATTGTCTTTACATTTGACATCAGACCTATCTCAGAACTCTGAAACCCAGTTTAAAACACACCAAAGAGCATCCAAAAATGAGGCCAACGAATTCCAGTGACCAGTGACTGTGTTCCAGTGAATTCCAGTGACCAGTGACTGTGTTCCAGTGACCAGTGACCAGTGACTGTGTTCCAGTGACCAGTGACTGTATTCCAGTGAATTCTAAGCCAGTGAATTCCAGTGACCAGTACCTGGGCAGTAACTCCTGGAGCAGTTGTCCAAATGCAGCTGCAGGGTGTGACAGGGGAGGCAGAGCTGTATCACCCCCACAATCTGCACTATTTCTCCTCTTGCCCAGTACCTCCACTGAGCTTGGTCTCTCTGTGCCCAGCCCTCTGGAGCTTCTCAGGGCTTTTCCTGCCTCTCACAGCCCAGGCAGCTCTGTCTCCCTCCCCCTTCCCATGGCTGTGGCAGCCACAGAGAGGACAGAGGTGCTTTGAACAGCAGTGTTTTCAAAAAACCCAGTAATTCATGACATTGCACTCCAAACTGTGACACCTTGGCTTAGAAAATGTCTGACTTCACCTACGACTAAAGGACAGAATAATTGAGAGCAGAGCTTTGGTCATGCTCTGAATCATGCTGTGCTGCACGTCCCCATGTCCTGAGTGTCACCCCCCTGTGACATTTCAGTCCCATTCTTCTCCAGCATCTGACATCAACAGGTATTTTGTTATTCTCTGCTCCCACAGGAATTTTAGGAATTGCTGTCTTGAAGTTATCTCACTGAATCTCTTAATGACATTTCCAAATAGCATCCACAGGAAAAGGAACGAGCAGATCCCATCGTGGCTGGGAATGAAACCAGGATCTGTCCAGCCCCAGGGCAAAGCTGGGACCTGCTCCATCCCTGCCTTGCAAATCAGGGCTAAAAAAACCCTGGCTTGAGTTTGTGGTGTTGCTAAACTCGACTGAGTTCATAGTGCAGAATTTACAGCTCAGTCATCCCAACTACTGCCCAAGGAAAAATCACAAATGGGGCCTAAATGCATGCAAGAGACATGCAACAGCAAATGTTTTAATTAGAGGAAAATTGCCTTTTTGTAGGCAAATAGTGGTGATGTTATCACATTCACACCACCTGCATCTCTGTGTCCCCAGCTTGGTGCCAGAAATGAGGAATCACTGGGATGCAGCAATGGGATCTATCCCCTGGGTGGGACTTGAGTGAGAGCTTTTCCTTATAAGTAATTTATGAGGTCATTTAGAAAATAAAGGACCCAAGGGAAACGCAGCAGCAACTTCAGGAAGGTGAGATGAATTAAAAAAAAAAAACAACAAAAAAAGTAGAATGAGATGCAGAAGAGATACAGAACCTTTCTTAAAGATCCTTTGTGCTGTTCACAAGTGGAATGCATTGTGGCAGATTGTTTACCTGAAGGGAATTAGATAATATTAATTAGATTATTAAATTAGATTCTAATAATTAGATTAATAATGAATTCTGGTGTGAGTGTTTTGTTCACTGGTCAATTAAATGCAGGTGTGTGTGTCAGGACTGCGGGCTGACTGCCACAAAATCCTGTGCAGTGAGTGCCTGGCAGAATCAGTGTAGATGTAATTTAATGTAATATAGAATAATAAACTGTAATGAAGTAATTAATGATCCTTCTGATAGCATGGAGTCCTCTTTGTTATTCCTCCCTGACACTGGGCAAAAATGTCACCAATACTCCTGCTGCACTGACAGTGACAGTGACACAGTGACAGTGACACAGTGACACAGTGACAGTGACAGTGACACAGTGACACAGTGACACAGTGACAGTGACAGTGACACAGTGACACAGTGACAGTGACACAGTGACACAGTGACACAGTGACACAGTGACAGTGACAGTGACACAGTGACACAGTGACACAGTGACACAGTGACACAGTGACAGTGACAGTGACACAGTGACAGTGACAGTGACACAGTGACACAGTGATAGTGACACAATGACAGTGACAGTGACACAGTGACACACTGACAGTGACAGTGACAGTGACAGTGACACAGTGACACAGTGACACAGTGACAC
>JAWWEY010000029.1:18419930-18431556 GCA_035582745.1 Loriotus luctuosus | reverse complement strand
CAGTGAGAGTGACACAGTGACAGTGACAGTGACACAGTGACACAGTGAGAGTGACACACTGACAGTGACAGTGACACAGTGACACAATGACAGTGACAGTGACAGTGACAGTGACACAGTGACACAGTGACACAGTGACACAGTGACAGTGACACAGTGGCAGTGACAGTGGCACAGTGACACAGTGACACAGTGACACAGTGACACAGTGACAGTGATACAGTGACAGTGACACAGTGGCAGTGACAGTGGCACAGTGACACAGTGACACAGTGACAGTGATACAGTGACAGTGACACAGTGACACAGTGACACAGTGACACAGTGACAGTGACACAGTGGCAGTGATAGTGACACAATGACAGTGACAGTGACAGTGACACAGTAACACAGTGACAGTGACAGAGTGACACAGTGACAGTGCCACAGTGCCACAGTGGCAGTATCACAGTGACACAGTGGCAGTGACAGTGACACAGTGACAGTGACACAGTGGCAGTGATGCAGTGACAATGGCAGTGACAGTGACACAGACAGTGCCCTGGTGGCCAAGTGCTGCTGGCCAGGCAGCAAAGCTGCCCAGTTCTGTCCCCCCAGGCCCTCGTGCTGCCAGCCCTGCCCTGGGCACACCTGCCGTGCCCCAGAGCTGCCAGCCCTGCCCTGGGCACAGCCTGCCGTGCCCCAGAGCCGCTCCCCGGCAGCCGAGCGCCCCCAGGGCTGCCCTGGGGCAGGAGCCTGCAGTGCTCCCTGCAGGGTCAGGGCTGGCAGAGCCACCTCAGTGCCCAGAGGGGGACAAGAGTGCAAGGACACCTTTTAAAGCCACCTTTTGTTTGCATTGCCTCCAGAATAACCCTGTAAAACCGTGCTCAGACCTTTCCCTCCCCTCACCTGCCTCCTTCTCCAGACCAGGAGGGAATGAAACCCGATTTTCAGCAGCAGAACCTCTACCAAGGCCTGAGTGCAATGATTTCATTCAGAAACAGCTGGTGGATAAACCTGGATCTCCCGTTTGAAGTCACACCGGCAATTCCAGCAGCTCAAAAGGCTCAAATGTGGATCCTGGGAATGGCAGGGCAGCCTCAAGGAATGAAACCCCCTCAGGCACCAAACCCCTCAGAGCAGAGCTGGCAGTGATAAAAGCACAGGCAGGAGCCTCTCCTGTGTGGGAAGGCAGCAGTTCCAGGGGGATGCTGGTGATGTCATGGCATTTAAACGTGGCCTGACTCACAGGTTCCTGAGGAAGTGGCAACACCTACGGAATTGCTGGAGAAAAGTCAGCCTTGGAAGCACAAAATGAAAATAAAAACACTCTCAGACAAAGCAAAAACCTCAGGGAAAATCGTGCCTGCTTTGGAGAATCCCTCCCTGCTAATGTGGGGGAAGGCTGCCGCTGGGAATGGAGATGGACTGGGAATGAAGGTGGGAATGGAAATGAACTGGGAATGGAAATGGACTAGGAATAGCAATGAATTGTACATTCCAGTACTTCATTCACTGAAAGAATAATAAAGTACAGGAATGCTCTTCCCAGGGAGGTGGCAGAATCACCATCTCTGGATGTGTTTAAGAAAAGACTGGATATGGCACTTGGTGCTATAGTTGAGGTGTTAGGGCACAGGTTGGACTCGATGATCTTAGAGGTCTTTTCCAAGCTCATCATTCTGGGATTCTGTGATTCTGTGAACTGGGAATGGAGATGGACTGGGAATGGAGATGAAGGTGAGAATGGAGATGAAGGTGGGAGTCACTGAGAGCCTCCCTGCAGGGAGCCTGCAGCACTGGGGATGTGGGGAGAGAAGGAAAGGGAAAAAAAAAACCAAAAAGAGGAAAGACAGGACACCAAAACCCATCAAATCCCAAAGTTCAAATGCTCTCAGAGCACAGACATGGAAGCTTCCCTGCTTCCTTTTCAGTGAGGAAACAATCCCAGCGGCTCTGCTCCAGGCACTGAGAAACAAAACCATTCCAGTAAGGAGCCTCCAGCCTGCATTTCACATGCCTTGAGCCTGCAGGATGCACCAGTGCAGCTGCTGAGAGATGAGTCAAGACCATTAGAAGACCATGAAGACCTTTAGACTACAATAGAAATGAAGGCAGATCCTTCAGCTGTCCAGTTTAATGTCTGCCCTGTCCTGGTTCCCCAGTGCAGAGCAGGATTTCACTGACAAACCCAACAATGAATCATCCTGCTGGGATCTTGCACAAGTCCAGATCCCAGTGCCAAGGCTGGAGTTCCACACGAGCCTGAGTTTTGCATGCTCAGACTACTGAAGCAGCAAGCCACAGCCAAGGAATGCAAGAACAGAAAGGAACTGGATGAGAGATGAGGGAAATGACAAGGAATCATTTTTGAAAACTCCTTTTTGATTTGGAGCAGCACAGCACTGCACAGCTGCTCCTGTCCCTTCCTGTTAGCTCACTACAATATTTTGTTAAGAAGCAATTTGACATTTTTTTGCACTGAAAATGAAAGGCACGTGTGCACGTGACCTTCCCTGCAGAGACAAAGCCCATTGTGCCTCCTATCAGTGTCCCACACAAGCATCCAGGCAGGAGCAGGAGGAAACAGGCATTTAGGGGGATGGATGGAAGGATTGGTGCTCCCTGCCAGCCAGGAAACACAGCCCAGGCTGTTTTTAGAAAAGAGAATTGTTCTTTTCTCCCTAAGCCCAAGGAGCTCCAGTGGCAAGGGAGTTTGGCTTGATTCAGCAGAAGGAACCTGTGCTGGTTAAATTCTGACAAATAACTGGTGAGTTCTGAAAATCTCTCCTAAATAATCCCGCTGAGAAAGTGCTAAGTGAAGTCACAACGGGCTGATAATGTAATTAGTGAGGCTGCAATTAGAGCTTTTAACTTAAATACAGTTGGAGCAGCCACCTGCACCCTCATCCTGGGCTGGGAAATGAGGGGAGAAAAGTGCTGCCCTAAGCCATGGAGTAGCTGAAGGTGCCTAAAGCACTGCCACCCCAGTTTAGAGCTGCTTATTCTCCTGGGAGGAGCTAAAATAATCCCCAAGTGACTCATCCAGGGATTCCTTTCCAAGCTGGACTGGTGGAAGGATGAGCATTGCTGGGTGGCAGTGAAGGAAAAGGGGAGCAGGAGCCACAGCCTGGTTATTGAGCCTTCAACATGGCAACAACACAACAGCTCTGAGCCAGAATAACTGAGAATAAAGCTCAGAGAGATTATTGACAAATTAGCAATAAAAGTAAAATGAGAGAAAAAAAAGTCAATAAACTGTTAGGGTATTTTTACTTCCAAACCTGCCAAGTGCTGCACAGGTAAGAAAATGAACTTTCCACAAATGGTTGTACTGGAAAGCTGAAGAGGCAGCACAGAGGGCAGGTCCAGATGAATTTCAAACCTAAAGCACGGCCTGAGTGGTGTTTCTGGGCTCTGGAGAAGGCCAGGAGAGCTGGAAATGGGGCAGGGTTTCCATGGGTTAGGGATTTACACCCTGGCACAGTCCAAAGTCCTCCCAGTGTAGTATTTCTGCCTTTTCAAACAGGTAATCCAGGTGCTCTGCAAGGGCAAAGGTGCACAACAGCCTCTGGGAAAGGAAAGTTTCATTCTGGCAGGATGTGCATGAGCACATCAGCTGCACTGAAAGTGAAATAAAAGAAAAAGAAAAAAAGGAATTAATGAAGCCAAATGGTAACAGGCTGGAGACATCTTCCAGACTCTGCTTCTTATGAAGTCAGCTAAAATTTCCCATGTTGCAAATTCTTCTTTAATGGCTCTCTGGAGTATAAATGCTCCCTTGTTTCTAAGGAAAGCCTTGCATTGTTATTTCAAGCAGAAATCCAAAATCTGGCAGTAGAGTGCCACCACTGAGCTGCTCCTGCTCTCTCTCCCTGTGTGCACCCTGAATGCAAAGTCCCAGAGCAGCAATCCCTGAGCCAGGGACACCAGAGTGGCCTGGAGCACGTGGAGGGGGCAGACTGTGCCAGCTTGAAATGGGTTTTCTTCTGCAGGAATGGGATAATCCTTCCTATTCCCACAAGAACTGAGAGCTGAGACTCACCTGGAACTCTTTCAAATTTGGTTCTTCTTTGAAGAGGAGCTGCATAAAAATAAACTCATGGGTTGTGTGAGAGGCAGAGTGTCCTTGAGCAGGGACCTCAGCCATCCCTGGCCCCGGTGAGAATGCTGCACAGCAAAGTCTGCTCCCAAAAACCATCTCAGGATCTCACTGCTTTTATGGTGGGGCTGGAAAAGGGGAGAAATTCAGAGGGAAATTGGGAGCTGGGTGAGTTCTTTGTGGCCCAGCAGAGCCCCAGAGCAGGGGAGAGCTGGAAGGGCTGCAGGAACCCTTGGCTTTGATGATCAAAGGGTCTTTTCCAGCCAAATGTGTCTCTGGCTCCATCACCAACCCCAGTCAGGCAAGTTAGCAGAGATTCAGGAGGAACTGCTTCACTGAGAGGGAGAAACAGAGCAAAGCTCAGAAATAAAACACATCTCAGTGAGTTTTCTAAAGAAGAGCTCAAGTGAAGGACTAAAATAAAGGGATTATGGATGGCTGAGTCACTCCATTTTGCAAATAATTCTGTTTTGCATCTGTTTAAGGTGAGCAGCCAGAATTTATACAAAGAAACAAGATTAGAGCCATATAATCTTAAAGGGTTGGAAGGACCTCGAAGATGACCCAGTGCCACCCCTTGCCATGGGCAGGGACATGCAGAAAGTGCATAAGAATATCCAAGATGACAAAATAGGAATTTTAGTTTACCTCACTGGGCTTCTCTGAGGACACAGGGAAGGGAAAATGTTTTTCCAAGCTCAAACTCCATGATTTTAAGGCCTGGAACAGTCACTGCAGTTTCTTCTGTTGTGCCAAACCCCCTCCAGAATCTCCTTGGTTCTTGGGAATGGAGCTCCTGAGGGTCCTTCTCAACCACCCTGTCTGGGCCACCATGGACCTTCCTCCCTGGATCTCAGAGGGGTTTGCAAATATTTGGGCAAATATCCCAGAGCTGAAGGCTCCAGCCTCACAGTGCCACTCTGGGAAGGGCTCTGGCCGTGGCTGTGGTGGCACCAGGACAGTGCCAGGTGTCCAGGAGGGAAATCCATCCCCAAGGGAACTCTCCCAGAATCTCACACTCCTCCCTGTGATGGATGTGGTTCCCAAATCCTAAATCCCAGGCAGCAGAACACACTGCAGGGGTGATGGAGGAGCAAAACCCCAGCTGGCACAAGTGGGAAATCACAACAGGAGCTGTCTTTCATTCCATCAGTTTCTTTAATGCTCAAGTACAAAAGTGGTGTCAGAGCTCTCCACTGAGACCTAATCTAACAGAATTAATGTCCCCAGATGAGGCCTGGGGGTGCCACAGCTGCAGGCTGCCATAAAATGCCAGTGAATTCCTATTGGATAATTAGGAATGTGAGCAGGATCCTCTGAGGCTGCTCATTCCCTCTTCCCAACAGGTTTGGTTCACACCTGGAAAGCCCTGGCTGGGCTCTCCAGTGCAAGTTCAGGTTCTTCACTGTTTATTGTTTATATTTACTGTTTAAAAGGAGTCATAAACAGCATTTTATGAACTGTTGACTGGCACCAATGGAGAAAATTCAGTATTTCACTGATTTTCTGTGAAGTGTTTCACAGTACTTCACTGGTGCCATGGTGGAGGAGCTCCTGGCAGGACAAAACCATTAAAATCCAGCTCCTCCATGAGGAAAGGGGAAGCTCAGCTTGTCCCAGTAAACAGCAAGCACTGGAGTGGGCTCTGTGCAGAAATCCTGCAGTCAGTGATTAAAAGGCAGCAAAGAAATGTGTTTATCTGCTATTAGTATTTGAATGTACATTCATTCATGCACTGGAATGGATTCTCACTCAGTAAATGCCCAGAAATTCAGTAAAAGCAGCGATTTACAACAGCCTGCTTTGGAGAATCCATCCCTGCTGATGTGGGGGATGTCTGCCTCTGGAAATGGAGACGGACTGGGGATGGACTGGGAAAGGAGATGGACTGGGAATGGAGAGGAAATTTCAGGAAATTTCAAGGAAAGGAAAGGAAAGGAAATTTCAAGGAAAGGAAATTTCAGGAAAGGAAATTTCAGGAAAGGAAAGGAAATTTCAGGAAAGGGAAGNNNNAAGGAAAGGAAAGGAAAGGAAAGGAAAGGAAAGGAAAGGAAAGGAAAGGAAAGGAAAGGAAAGGAAAGGGGAAAAGAAAAGAGAAAAGAAAAGAGAAAAGGGAAAGAAAAGGGAAAGAAAAAGGAAAGAAAGGACACTAAACCCCATCAAACCCCAGAGTTCAAATGCTACAAGAGCACAGACATAGAAACTTTTCTGCTTTTTTTCCAGTGAGGAAACAATCCCAGCAGCTCTGCTGGAACAAGAACAATTCTGGACCACGAGGAGAACAAAACCAACATTTTAGTGAGACAAGGGCAGATATTCCAAGGCAGAGTGAGGAGTTTCTGCACATGAGGCCAGGCCAGAGGGAAGGACACCTGGCACTGACCCTGAGCCCTGCCTGCTCCCTGCACAGACGCCTCCCAGGCTGAGTTTCAGGCACTCCAAACAATCATTAATGTTCCCCAGGCTCAGAAAGATGTGCAGCTTTCAAGTCTCAGATAACCCCAAAGTGCAGAGCCATTTACAATCCACGCTCAGCAGCTCCCAAAGATAAAAAAAGCAGATTATTCCCTTTAAACTCTCCTGGCACCAGCTCGTGGCTCCAGCTGGACTCTGGCATGGCTAAAACCATGGCTGCAATGCCATGGTGTATTGAACTGCTTTAAAAATGCACATTTCAGGGTTTCAGTCTCAGTCTTCAGTGCCTCACCACCAAGAGATGACTTGCTCTGATTACCAGCAATAGCTCCAAAATATCTTGCATTCATATATATTTTTATATTTTCACTTTTATATTTCACTTACCTAAAACAGACATTTCCCTAGGTAAGAAATCATGTAAATATAATGATTATGATAATAAATAAATAGAAATAATAGCTATTTTAGACAATAATGGCTGTTTTAGACAATAATGGCTATTTTAGACACTTGGTGCAAATCTCAGCAGGTTTCAATAAATCTTATTTTCTGATCAGAAGATGGGAGTTGCATGTTCTTGACCTGACTGAACTTGTTCTGATGAGAGAGAAGCTGGGAAATTCTCTACCAAAAAATCTTCACAGCTTATGTTAAGGAAGAACTAAAATAATTGGATTGACCAACTAATTTTGATTAATATATCTGGGCAAGAGAGGCTGCTTGGCAGATAAAGTGATTTGCATTTTTTCTAAGTGAGTTAACTCATAAACCCCACAATATAAAGCTATGAAAGGGATTTCAAATTTCCTTCTAAAACCTATTCCAAGTTAAGACCAATAGATTCACTTTCAGTTTTGCAGTAAAATGCGCTTTGAGATTTTAAAACTCCATTTATCTCAAACTGTTTTTTTAAACTCAAAGATTCTCAAACTCTTGTTTTTGCTTATGAAGCCACTTGAAAAAATCCAACCAACCAAAAAGAAGAGAATTTCTCTTTTTGAACACCTGCAGGGTTCTGCATGACCACACCCAAGAACAGCAAAGTCAGAGAACAAATTTCTCATTTCACTGAAGCATTTCCCCACAGCTTCTGACTGAATCAATGACCCACCACCTCCTACAGTGATTTTTCACCATAGAACAGAGCCTTCTCTGAGCTTCAGGGGAGCCTAAGCATGATATAAATGCATTTTGGTCTTTCCTGGGCAAAAATCAGCCAAAGCACTTTGTTTCCATAGCACGACAAGATGGGATCTTCACAGGGAATAACAACAACTCCATGGACACATCCAGAACAGCTGCACCTGAAATTCACGTTTGCAAATAATTCCTGTGGTGGAGGCAGCAGGTTCAGCTCCTTCCCCACTCCTCCCCACCTTTAAACATTGAATTTAACTCCCAAGAGCAGAAAATGCTCCACCTGCACAAATTCCAACTGAAGTGGCCCAAATCTGAGAGAGATGAAAAAAGCCATTCAGAAATGCTGCTTGGACATGGCCACTGAGAAGCAAAATAAAACCTGGCCCAAACAAACCACCCAAAGTTACTTAAGCAGCATATTTTATATGTAAGCCATATTTAGAAGCTTAAAAAAAAAGCAAAAAATAACCCCACAAAAAAAAAAAAAAAAAGAAAAATAAAGAGAGAGAGACCAGGTTCAAACACAAGCCCATTGCTGCAGTTATTTACACAATAAAAATGAAAACATGGTGAGTTCTGTCCATAAGAGAAGAACTGCTTTTTCAGGGCAGTTATTCGTGGCAGAACGTGGGCTCTGTTTGTTTGTCTTTCCAGCAGCCAGGAGGGGCAAGCAATCATTAACTCCTCCAGGCAGAGATAAAAGGCAGGGCTGCACTCCAGAGCATCCTCCTCCTCCTCCTCAGCACCTGATCTCAAACTGTTTCATCATCACTCATGTCCCAGATCTGCAACAAAAAAAAAAAAAAAAAAAGGAATTTTAGCTTGTGCACTTGAAATATGCTCTTAACACACTGAAAAATTCACATTGCTGTTTAAAAGCAATAATAAATGGCATTTTATGAACTGCTGACTAGCACCAATGGAGCATTACAGAAAATTCAGTATTTTTCTCTTCTCTTAACAACCACACATCAACAATTATTTGTCATCTTGGGGGTATTTTTACCATCTACTTTCCAGCATTTGTCACTTTGGTTATTTGCTATTTATTATCATTTACAGGAAAGAAATCAATTTAGTTATTTGCTATTTATTATCATTTTCAGATAATAAATCAATGTAGCTATTTGATATTTATTATCATGTAAAGTAAGGGTTTTTTTGCAATCTTGGGGGCTATTTTTAAGATTTACTTTTCAGCATTTGTCACATTGGTTATTTGGTATTTATTACCACTTACAGATAGTAAATCAATGTGGCTAATTGATATTTTTATCATTTACAGATAATAAATCAATGTGGCAATTTGCTATTTATTATCATTTAAAGTAAGGGATTTTTTGTAATCTTAGGGGGTATTTTTAACATCTACTTTTCATACTTTTCAGCATTTTTCACTTTGGTTCCTTGGTATTTATTACCATTTACAGATAATAAATCAATGTGGCTAATTGATATTTATTATCATTTACAAATAATAAATCATAATAAATCAATGCAGCTATTTGCTATTTATTATCATTTAAAGTAAGGGTTTTTTGTAATCTTGGGGCTATTTTTAACATCTATTTTTCAGCATTTATCACTTTGGCTATTTGGTATTTATTACCATTTTACAGTATGGGGTTTTTTTGTAATCTTGGGGGATATTTTTAACATCTATTTTTCAGCATTTGTCACTTTAGTTATTTGGCATTTATTACCATTTACAGATAATAAATATGGCTATTTTCTATTTATTGTCATTTACAGATAATAAATCAATGTGGTTATTTGCTATTTATTATAATTTAACAGATAATAAATCAATGTGGCTATTTGGTATTTATTACCATTTACAGATAATAAATAAATCTGGTTATTTGGTATTTATTGTCATTTACAGTTTGGCTCAGATCAAGCCCCAGCCATTTTGGGTTGCTTTGCTGACTCATTGGCACACACTTCACGTGAGCAATCACTTCTAATAAACAGCTTATTTTACTAAACACTGCAGAGAAATTCTAGACATTGCTGAAGAATTAATTGGTCATTTTACACTTAGATATTAGATCTCATAAACAGCATCTGAAGGACAAGAAGTTATGTGGAAATTTGTACCTTTATACTGCTTAAAAAGGAATTAAACTACACCTTTTTTTTACTTTCTGACTTGCCCTTGGCCAGTAAATGGTTCTAGAGTGGGGAAAAATGAATATTTTCCCAGAATATCCAGGTGTCCTGTGAACACACTGAGGTGCAGTGGTGGAAATTCCCACCAGGGATTTGCAGAGCTCTCTGGGGGGAGAAAATATTCTCATTAAATCCTCCAAGCTTTTCCTTGCTGAGCAACAGGGATGCTCCTAAAACACCTTCTCTGACATTTCAGAGGTTCAGCTCATGGCAAAGCCCCTCTTTGCACCTGGCAGGGTTTAAACTCAGGATTAACATGGATACTGAGCCTTGAGCTGGATTTAATCCCAACAACAGCAAGTTTATAAAACTGCATCTGTGGCTGGGAGCATTTCAAACTTGCCCAAATGATGTGCAACACTTGTGGAGTGCTGCAGATGACACATGACAAGTGGTTTGGGGCAGAAGCACAAAAATGCCATTTTTCCAGAGCACACAGCCCCCAGAAATCCCTGAGCAAAGGAGCAGCAGCATTTCTGCGGCCCAGGGGAAATAAAACTCTGCTTCAAAACACAACTTGTGTGCTGGCATCCCGTGGCCAGCTGAGTTATTCTCTCATTTCACATCCTGGCCACTAAAATCCATCCAGCCCCCCTGGCAGCAGAGCATGAGCAGCTCTTTGGGCTGTAAATTCTGCAGGGCACAAAGCAGGGATTTACATGCACCCAGTGCCTGGACAATGGGGCACTGTTCTCGCTGCAGTGGGCAGACAAATAAAAAATACAAATAACCCCTTTTCTACACTGGCAACAATGCCTATTGACCTATAGCTTTAATAAAACCTCAGAGGGAAAACAAATGGACTACTTCTGGAATTTAAAAATGTTCTGAAAAAAGCCCTTCAATCCAAACCTGGGGAAAGAAATAAAATCAAACGTTTCTCTGCTGTGGAAAAGGAAAACTCTGAATGGCAAGGTTTTCTCTGTTCCTAGAAGAGGCACAAAATGGTGGTGTAAATCCTTATGGAAAATGCTGAGGAACAGTTTGTTTACAAAAGGAAAAAAAAGAGTTTTCATCCTGCCCTAGATGAGCAGCTCGGAGCCTGCCAAGGCAAACACAAATGTCCAGCTCGCCAGTCAGGGTCAAGGATGTGGAAAATAAATACAAAAAACCAAATCTTTAAATAGAGTTTAGGGTATGATTCAAGGCAGAGAAAAGCAGAAATCCCAAGTTCAGACAGTCCCCTTAGCCCAGAGCCTGAAAACAAAGCAGCACTGACAAGGAAACTCTCTCCTATCCAAAGCTCAGCTCTCTTCTAGGAGGGAACAAAAAATATTCACAAAAACACTGAAAATGAGGTTCCCAGGTACTTAACCAACACTCAAACATCCTGGATTGAGTAGGATGATTTTTAAATATTTGAAAGTATTTTCCCTCCAGGAGAACAGTGTTTTATAAGCCAGTTTACACTTCATGCAATCTCAGAACCATTAAACCATAGAATGGTTTGGGTTAAAGGGACTAAAAGCTGATTTTATTCCATGGGCAGGGACACCTTTCACTATCCCAAATTTCCCCAACCCAAATCCAACCTGGCCTTGGACACTTCCAAAATTCCAGCACAGCATTTTCTATGATTTAGAAACAATCAGGATTTTTAATGAAAAGAGAATGCATTCAATTAAATTAATTTATATTCAATTAATTAAATATAAATATAAACAAATTTATATTTAATTAAGTGAATATAAATATAAATAATATACATAATATATAATATATAATATTTTTAATATATTATACAATATATTTAATATATTATATATACTATATACTATATAATATACTATAGATATAATATAATATAATATAATA
>JAWWEY010000029.1:18385954-18419477 GCA_035582745.1 Loriotus luctuosus | reverse complement strand
ATATAATATAATATAATATAATATAATATAATATAATATAATATAATATAATATAATATAATATAATATAAATATATATTTAAATATAAGTATAAATATATGTAATGAATTAAAGTCAATTTAATTTATATTTAATAGGAATTAAATATATCTAACAAATAGATATAGAGATATCTTAACAAAGTACACACAGAGGGAAGAGGAAAACCCAAAACAAAAGAGAAAAGTTCAATGCAGAATTTAACAATTGCAAATTGACTTCAGGAAAACAAACTCCATGGGATTGGGCAAAGGAAGTGGTGTGAAATGCTGACAGCTGAATCATCACAGGCTCCTGACTAAGAGCAATAGATGTTTTCAAAAATGATCTGTAAACTTTAATAGATGATGACTGTGCAAACTCTGGAGGTGACTTCAAAAGTGTGAACCTTTTAAGAGAGGAAATAAAACACAGAAAGCCAAGAAAGACACTGTGTGAAATGACTGTCAAAAGAGTCTGGTTTGGATTCCAATGGTGTGAATTTGGATTATTTTCACGTCTCCTCTGTCCTGCAGCACACCTGGGTGAGGCAAACCCAAACCCAGCTCCAGAGTCACAATTCCCACTGATTTTCCACAGCTCCAGACTAAAATTTCAATAAATCCAATGGGATTGGGAGTCTTGCATGTCCTCCCTAGCACAGAAACACCTGCAAACTGATGAATTTCCACAACAACAGCTCCAGAACTGGTGCTCACCCAGCCAGGCTTTGCATCTTCCAATTAACATCTGTGATTCCAGCAGATAATGATTGTTTATCTTCTGAATAAACTTGCAAGAATAGAAATGTACCTTGAGGGGATTCTGAGAAGTTTCTTGCCTCCCAAGTGCCAACCAAGCCAGCAAGCCCCACATGTGCTGTTTTCTACACACAAATGAGGTTAATTTGCAGACACATGGAGCAAAACATGCTGCTCAGGAGGACCTGGAGGAGATTTCTTTATGCAAACCACGGGGTTTGCTGTCTTATGAATGCTTCACACATGGTGGGGAGTAAGGAGTAAAATTCTAAAGGCTGAAAACGAAATGTGCCATCAGTCAAACAGCACAGCTGAGGCTCACTGAGGCTTCACTGAGCAATCATCAAACCTCACTCTGGGATTTAGAAACAAGCAGGAGTTTTAATGAATAGACAGCACATTCAAGCAACTTGTTGCTGCTTTACAGCAATAAAATGTGAATTTTTTGTTAGCTAGGAGGCAAATCATGTTCTAGCTCTGTGCTTTACCACACAGAGGATACACCAGGATTCTGGCAGCCTAAATCACTTTGCAGTGAGGATATCTGGCACAATGGATCCTTGCTGGAGTGCATTCTGCAGCTGCAGGCAGCCAGAGGAGAAGCCATAAAATGGGAAAATAACCAAGCCTGGCTGGGTGAGCAGCAGCTTTGGAGCTGTGCTTGTGGAAGTTCAGTTTGCAGGTACCAGGTGTTCTGTGCTGGGGAGGAAATGCAAGACTCAGCTCCACTGGATTTATTGGAAGTGCAGTCTGGAAAATCAATCAGTCTGTGGGAATTGGGGGCTTTCCCCTCCTCATTCTTCCTATTATTTATTATTCTATATATTCCTGTTATTATTTATTTATTTGTTTATTTATTTTAATATTATTAATGATAGTAATAGTAGTAGTACTAGTTGTTATTATTATTATTATTATTATTATTATTATTATTATTATTATTATTATTATTAATTCTTGGATCTTGGACAGTGAGGAGTGCCCTGAACAGGCTCTGAGCAAAGCAAAATCCCTTCTTTAGTGGGGGATTATTTATTTATTTATTTGTTTATTTATTTTAGTATTATTAATGTTAATAATAGTAGTAGTAGTAGTTGTTGTTTGGTTTTTTTTTTTTTTATTCTTGGATCTTGGACAGTGAGGGGTGCCCTGAGCAGGCTCTGAGCAAAGCAAAATTCTCCCTTTAGTGGGAGATTTTGGGGGTTTCACCTGGGGCTTCTCTCCTGTGGGAAAGGGACTTGGGAGAGAATTGCTGAGTGTGGAAAAGTCAAAATGTGCTGGGCTGGAGGGAGCTGAGGGAAGGGATCACTGTGCAGAGGGAGGGAGGAAAGGAGGGTGCTGAACTTTGTAATTACCCCCTCAGTGTGTCTGCACGGGCTGCAGGCTGGAGCTTGTAGAGATTTCATGAATTTCAGGGTGCAGTTTGGTTTTTGGTGCTGGGATTTCATGAATTTCAGGGTGCAGTTTGGATTTTGGTGCTGTTTCTGAGGTCCCACAGGGGTGGGGCAGCCTGTCCAGGGCACCTCAGCACATTCAGCCACATGTCCACACAAATAAATAAATAAATAAATAAATAAATAAATAAATAAATAATAACAGGAATATATAGAATAATAAATTATAGGAAGAATGAGGAGGGGAAAGCCCCCAATTCCCACAGACTGATTGATTTTCCAGACTGCACTTCCAATAAACCCAGTGGAGCTGAGTCTTGCATTTCCTCCCCAGCACAGAACACCTGGTACCTGCAAACTGAGCTTCCACAAGCACAGCTCCAAAGCTGCTGCTCACCCAGCCAGGCTTGGTTATTTTCCCATTTTATGGCTTCTCCTCTGGCTGCCTGCAGCTGCACAATGCACTCCAGCAAGGATCCACTGTGCTCCAAGACCTCATCCTACAGCCATTCCCCCAAGGTTTTGGTCAAAACCACCTTCTAACTTCCTCTAATTCAGCCATACCCAGAATCAGGCTACAATCTGAATTTTAACCTATCACATATTTCAAACTTAAACATACAGAAATTAATCTTAAAAATAAAAAAAATATATCCAAGGCTTATAAAAACTGAATTTCTTTCTTCAAGCTCTTTATTTAAGCAGGTGCAGAAAAAGGTGGATAATTTCTCCCTGCACACAGTGGCCCTATCCCAGCTGGCTGACAAATCCCTGGCCTCTCTTGTACCCCCACAAATTCTCTTTTTCTGTCTCTGCCCCACATCCTTCCCTTCACTATCTTGCAATAAAATCAAGTCCATCAACCTGGCACCTTTTTTTTTGGTTTTTTTTCAGTGTTGGTGGCCCTGACTGCTGCTTCTTTTGCCCTTCCAATCTTTCCAAAATTCTGTATTTTCAGCCCACAGCCCCAGCTTGCAAGGTCAGGGTGATGGGGATTCTCATTTCAATATCAAAAAACTCTTCTACAGGTTCCTCTTGTATAATTTTTTTTAAATACATGTGCAACACTTAAAAGCACAGAATTTAGGTTGGAAGGGACCTTAAAGCCTAAATATCTTGTAGAACTGGTATCTGAAGGGCTTTGAAAGCTGTTTGTAAGAACAAAACAGAAAAAGGCAATTAAACAGCACAGAAAATATTTATTTACAAACAAACCTCTAGCTAGAAAGTATTTTTAATATCTCTAGTTCCAAGCAGTAGCACCAAGCACTAATTTATCCCTCCTGGGTTCAGAGCAGTTTTCCCAGGTATTCTTAGAAAAGGACATGAAAACATTCACAAAAAGGATTTTTTTTGGTCACCACTAACAATTAACGAAACAATACAAAAAAAAAAAGAAACAAACAAAAATGCACACGGGGGTTTTCCTGGTATAAAAGTGCCCCAGACAGATTTCCTTCCATTGTTCCTTGTTTTATGAGGGAAGAAAAGTCCCAAAGCACAGCAGCAGCAAACACAAACCCCATTGCTCTCCTGGCTTTGGGCATTTTCCAGGGCACAGCACTGGAGCTGCTGCAAAGCCTCCAAGAGGAGACTTTCTAATTACTTTCTTTGATAGGAATATCAAATCTTATTTAATTTCTATCACCAAGCCTTTTCTTCAGGCTCTTAAAAACTGCAAACAAGTGGGAAAATAAATAACCAAATAAATCAACACACCCCCAAGCAGGTTTGATGATGCCATTAATCTGTTTTGGGTGGGATTTTCAGCTTTATTTTACTATCATCAACAGGCAGCTGTCCAAGGAGCAGGTGTGCTTGAAGGAAGCCACAATTAATGGAAATTCTGTCATAGGAATGATTAAATCTGACAGAAAGCCTTTGACTGAAATGAAAATAAAACATTGTAGTATTTAATAGTGTATGTTTGAATTCTTCTATCACCTTCCCCCTTTGATGTGCCCAGGTTTGACATTAAAAATAAAACTAAGTTTATATCCATCATATTTATAAGTCCTGCAAAAAATTGATAATACAGATATAAAGGTAAATTTCCTTTCAGGGCTTGTACAGGAAATGTGGATTGGATACATAAATGGATCTCAGAATAATCTCAGAAACCATTTCTACACCTGAATTCCTACACCTACATTTGAATTTGCTGTAAATTCAGAATTCACCATGTCCCACTGCATCTTTTTAACCCCCAGGTGATGCAGAACTGCTGTCAGAGGCCTTAAAAGAGCTTCCAGGTCATAAAAATCAAACATTGGTAATTACTGATTAAAAAGGAGCAGCAGATTAACTCCACAACTGACCTGCAGGAATGAACGATGCAGAAATAATGAAGAGATTATAAAAGATGGGATTCAAGGGACACTCAGTGCTCTAAGGGGCCCAGAATCCCTGAGCTCCAGGACTCCTCTGGAAATCCTTCTTGTCCACCCTTCACCCAAAGCAGGGCCCAGAGCCTCAGGGAGTTCAGCTCCTGCCACAGAACCACCCCAAATTCCAGAATGGTTTGTCCACTTTGGAGTTTTAACAATTCTGACATTTCCCAGCCTCTCCAAGAACCCTGCTCCTGTGTTTTTACACCCAAACATGAGATTAAATAATCTCTTGAAACAAGGATCATCCTGGTTAAATTAGCCCATAGCTACCACAAATCCATAAATATGTCTTTTATCATTATCATCCTCACCATCATCATCCTCACAATGCTTCTTCACAGCCCCTGATGGAGCAACACCCTCCTGGCAAGACCTGCACGCTCATCCAGCCTTCCCAACAGCTTAAAGATGCTGAAATCTGGAATTCTGTTCACCTCAGAGCAGCTAATTCTCATTTATTCCAGGAATTTCATGGAATTGAGATTTTGGGTGGGAGAAGGAACTTGGATTGACATTTGCAAATCAGATCATGAAGGGACACTGCCCCTGAGAACTGGGCAAATCTTCCTCTTTGCAAAAAACTCCTCCTCCTTGGATTTGATTTTTTTAAGGTTAATTTCTGTATGTTTAAGTTTAGAATTGATGTGGTGATAGGTAAATATTCAGATTGTGGCCTGATTCTGGAATTCTGTTCACCTCAGAGCAGCCAATTCTCATTTATTCCAGGCAGGGCACACTGTGGGAGGAACCATCCTTCAGCCTTCATGGAATTGAGATTTGGGTGGGAGAAGGAACTTGGATTGACATTTTTAAATCAGATCATGAAGGGATGCTGCCTCTGAGAACTGGGCAAAAAATTCCTCCTTCTTGGATTTGATGTTTTTTTAGTTTAATTTCTGTATGTTTAAGTTTGGATGTGTCAGGATGAAATGTGTGATAGGTAAATATTCAGATTGTGGCCTCATTCTGGGTATAGCTGAATTAGAGGAAGTTAGAAGGTCTTTTTTAAAAAAATTCTACAAGGGGAAAAAAAAATCACAGAAATCCTTGAGGGTTTAGTGACTGATTGGAGAGCACAGATCATTTCCAGATGAGACAGAGATTCCCATATCAATAAAAAGAATTATTGGAAGGTCACCTAACCCAGAATGAGTCAAGTTTCAGCATTTTCCTGTTTGGTCAATCCCACTCCATCCTTACCAAATGTGGTTGGCAAACACAAGCAAAATATACATTATTCTAAATAATGCCAAACCCAACAACAGGATCCTTTTCAGCTCAATTCCCACTATCAGAAAAGAACATTTGGCAGGAAAAATGAGCACATGTCCCACATGCATTTATGTCATCTTACATGTGAATTTTGTGCACAGCTTCAGCATCACCCAACTCCCCCTCATGCGCTGTCTGAAACACATCAGGAACAGAAAACTTGAAATGCAATCAAAATATGAATTCATGAAAACTTGGATTTACCCAGTGACCTCATTAATCTCATCATTGCTTCCATGGAGATCCATGTGATGTGTACACAACATTTCTATCTTGTGGGAGAGGCAGAAGAAGGTAGGGAAAACTTCCTCCTCTCTCCTCTTTTACAGGAGGAATGCTCTTATAATTAGAAATAAAATAATTTCTGAAAATATGAATTGAGGGAATGAAATAACATAGTTTGCAGTGTTAAATGCTCAGAGGATACTGGATTATAAGATTTATTTCATATTATATTCTTCAGAAACTTAGGGGAGATAAATCCATTTGTTTTAAAATCTTGCCAGTTTCCCTCCTGATTTTTCCTGTCACTATTCCCATCAGCTTTATCAAAATAAATATTACCCAGAAAATTGCAAGTGCTAGTATAAAAGCTCAAAGAGGGAAAAAAAAATCAGTAATTAAAGGTAAGGTAATGATGTTCTAGAAATAGAACAGGCAGATCAGGTTTCTGGTTTGGTTTGGTTACAAATGGACAGAAAAACCTGAAAAAGCAGAAGGTGCCTCAGCAGTGAGATCTCTGCAAGCACCTGCCCTGCCATGGAAACATCTGCTAGGCCCATGCAATCAATTATCATAAATTATCAATAAAATAACAATAAACTAACGAACTAACAATAAACGAGCAATAACAATAAATTATCAATAACTGATAATTTATTGTTCATTTATTGATAACAATTATTTATTGTTCATTTATTGTTATTTATTGATAACAATCAATTATCAATACATTAACAATAAATTAACAGTAAAGAACAGAGGCAGCCTCAAGTTCACTCAAAACCTTATGTACTGATTTAAAACCATATTTCCAACCCAGATTCTGCTGAAAACCTGGGCCCAGGTATCAGCTTTATTTCTGTGGCACTTCAATCAGCACAGAAATGGAACAAACAAGAACTTTGATGAGACTGTGCAGAGATTTTGGGCCTGGAGGCTCTTGCAGGGATCTGGATTCTGCAAGCCCTTTCAGAATTGCTTTTGATTTCCTGACCACAGAATTTCAACATCTGCTGGAGTGACAGACTGTCTGCAAGCACTTGTGTCCCAGCTATCAAATCTTATTTAATTTGAATTTTTCTCTGGACCTGCTGTAGCCAAGTGGGTGCCCACTTGCTCTGCTGCTGGTTTTTCATTCCCAGGAGCAGAGCAATGTTCTCCCAAGCTCCTGAAGGAGGGAGGTGCTCCCTCAGCTGATGTGGACATGGTGGAAGTTGTGGGCAATGAAGGATGGACACTGGATGACCATGGGTGGTCATTGGTGGCCATGGAAACCAAGGATGGACACAGATGACCACAGATAACCATGGAAGGATGAAGGATGGACACTGGATGACCATGGGTGGTCATTGGTGGCTGTGGTCACCAAGGATGAACAGATGACCATAGATGACCATGAATGACCACAGATGACCACAGATGATCATGGAAGGATGAAGGATGGACACTGGATGACCATGGGTGGTCATTGGTGGCTCTGGTCACCAAGGATGAACAGATGACCATAGATGACCACAGATGACCACAGGATGACTCCTCCCAAAGCTGCTGGAAGAGTCCATCACCACCCCAACCATCTGGTGTCTCTGAGGGCACTGAATTGTTCAGGGACCCCAAACTTTAAAGCTCACATGTAGTTCACCCAAAGGAATAAGCTCCTTTTAAAAAGCGATTTCTTCCTTCCTAAGACAAACTATCAATGCAACATTTATATATTTATATATATATATATATCAGGTTATTAAACAAGTTAAGCTGCATTGCCATTATGATGTTACTCAGATGAATCAGTCATATATGTCATGAACAGTTTAATCCTCCAGTGCCTTTGGCATATTTTTTTTTAAAGCTTATTTTTTGGTGGCAGAGAGGGATTGCTGTAGGAAAGAGGGGTGGCATTTGTTTTTCATGTGCTGCTCCGGCTGAAAAACCTACACAGCAAATTTAAATATTTAACCCAATGCTGTCTAATTATTTCAACAAACAAATAATCTATAATTAGTACAAACCCATACTTTGTAATTCTTGTTTTGAAAGTCAAGGAGATGTTTTTTAGTTTATAAGGTTTCTGAAGGACTAAATGAAGCTGCCCTAGTGTGGTGTACTCATTTCCCACTGATCTGACCCTTAAACATTGCTCAGAGTGAGTTGGTGATGTCAGGCAGGAGCAGCTCATGGAAATTTCTGCATCCCTTTGTGCAGCCCCACCAAAATCCCAACAGCAACAACAACAAAAGTTCCACAACATTAACCAGTCACCAAAACCCACCCAGCCCTTAACAATCCTATCTCAGGTTTGCATCTGCACGCTTCATTTTCTGGGATGAAGAGCAGTGAGGATTTCAGGCTGGCTCAGAAATCTCCAATTACCAGAGACAAGGAGGGATGTGAGGGCACAAAGCCCTTCTCAAAATCCCTGTGTGTGTGTCCAGCTCTGAACCCTCCTTAGGGCTGAAGGATCCTCCAAACCACAGCCCCAGTGCCAGGGCAGCCAGGTGATCACCCCATCCAGCATGGAAAACCTCATTTTTGGGGATTTTCACTTCATTAACAACGCCCATTTTACAAAGAAACTATATCCCTGAGATACTCAATTATAAAATTATGTATTCTCATTTCTTTCCTACTCTCTACCCATTAAAAACAACCTCAAAATTTTAGGCTGGAGAAAATGAGAACTTCACTGAAGTTAAAGCAGAAATAACCAAGGCAAATAATAAAAACACCATTATTACAAGGTATAATAACACCAAACTAATACTAGATAAACCTTATTTCTGTCTGAGCTTTAATTAGTGATTTCCCTGCTCCTTCTCTTACTCACTGTGCAGAAGCTGCCCCTGGGGATGTCCCTGCAGAGCTCCAGGCTCACACTGAGACTCACATACAATAAATAAAAACCTGAGCAGAGCTTCTCAGGGGCTTTCTGTGAGTCATGGTGGCAGAAAGCTGCTGTGGCCATGAATAAACAGCACTGCACTTTCTGGCTTTGTTCTCACAAAAAGCAAGATCTGCTTCCAGGGAATCCAAAAATCCAGAGGCTGGCAGTGCAGACTGAGGTGTTGCTTGAAAAATGAAAAGTTCTCGAGCAAACCCCCCAGTGAAGGGACCATGAACAGCTCAAACATCTGTGCACAAAGTGAAAAACTCCTCTCCCAGTTGGGAGCAAGCTGGAACTTGCATGGGGCCCTGCAAACTCCTTAATTGTTGGGAGCAGACAAAGTCTGTTTAGTCATGTCTGCTCGGGGGGAAGGATATTACAACACATCTGCACTGCCTCTTTCCACACAGGTCCAAGTTGTTTTTCCACCCTTATTTTTCCATCTCAGAACCCCCTCAGCCAGGCTGGCCACACAGCTGTGCCCAGGAGCTCCCAACTGAGCAGGGAAAGGAGAATCCCCACATGGCTGGAGGGATTTTGTGGAAGAAACAACTCATGACTTTAAAGATGAAGGCAAACTTTGCTTCATCTTCACAATGCAACTAAACTCTATTAAATGTTGTGCAGAGGGGCAGAGAAGAATGTCTCTAATTCAGATTTAGCTCATTATAGAAAATATCACCTGCTACGCATAATAAAAAATGAAATGGGGAAAAGCAGCCATGCCTGATGTGGAGGAAAGGAAAACCTCAGATTTTAGTTGCAAGATAAAAATTGTATATAGTTCTGAGAGCAAAGAACTTCAGTAGAATAATGATGCTTTTATTTATCACACCAGAAGAGAAATATCAGAGGCACATAACAGCTCTTAAAGAACTTTTGTGCTAAAGTAGTAGCACTTGAAAAGTTAATGCAGAAGGGGGGTCTGAAAGTACAAAATTGACTTTTCTGAGCTCCCAGTGAGGCTGTTTGGGTGGAATCCTGCTCCTGGGAAATCCGTGCTTTGTGTTCCATGTCCTTTATGGGACTGTTTGAGTTTAGGAATCCTTGGAGAGATCTCCAAACTGAGCTGCAGTGCCCACAGACACAACTGGGGCAGGAATTCTAACTGCTGTCTTCATTGTTAAGAGGATGGAGCAGGTAGCAGGATTCTTTCTAAACTATTCTAGAAAGGTTTTTATCCATGTTCCAAACCAGCCAAAAGCTCTTCCTGCTCCACAAAGTTGGGTTCATGTCCCAAAACCAGCAAAATATTTCATATTAGCACATCACACACATTATCTGTGTGCTAATTAGCACATCACACACATTATTTGTGTGCTAATACATCAGCACACAAATCTCACTGGTTTGGATCTCTCTGTCTCATTGGAGCACAGGATGACCAAAGGTGGACTGATTCTGCTGGAGTTTTTATATTTGTATGGAAATATCCATTCTTCCCTTCAGCTTAATTTTGCATTCTGGAGAATTTTAAGCCTTGCATGTGATACAGACACAATTTATTTTACCAAATTCTTAATTAATATATAAAAATACATTTAATAAATAGTTTAAACTTAAACTTTATCCCTTCTGAATAAAAGCTTTGTCTAGGCTTCATGTCTCATTAAAGAACTGAGCAGGATTTATTTTTCACAAGCAAAAAACCCTAAAAGATCAGGTTCAATAAAAGAAATTATTTATCTCCATCAATGTCTCCAAGTTCTAATCTGGGCAAATGATAACATCAGTGCCATTGGTTTAGAGACAACTGCTGTTTGCTTTATTTAGAGCAGCCAATCCAAAAGGGATTTATCTCTAGACTGGAACTTTTCCCACACCAAGGAGAAATGAAATTCATATGGAGCCCAAGTACAAAGCTGGGCAGGCACATCCCATTATCTCATTGGGGGAATCTGGTTTTTCAATTCTGGCACTGCTGCAAACAAAAGAAAGGATCAAACCCTAACAAATCACTCAAAAGGCAGCACAAGTAACAAGTTATTAGAATTATAAAAGTTCATGCAAAGATGAAAAGTGCCATAAAAACTTATGGAAAAGTATGCAGTGAGTCAAGGGTTACTAAAAACAATGGGAAATGGGGTAAGTGTTGCATTTCTTCATGTTTGTGACAGAGCTCAAAGGACACCAGACCAGCAGGATAATGGGATATAATTGTGTTCCTTGACTTATCCACAATTACACTAACAAAGGGAATTTTTGTTACTCTGAGAAAATGGTGGTATCACTTTGATTTACAATCCATAAAAAAGGGAAATTAGAAGCATCTCCAGAAAGGGCAGCACCTAAACAGATGAAATCATGCAGCAGTGAGACTGAAGGATAAACATGTTTAGGTTGTCTGATTATTGCTGACAACTCTCTGAGAAAATGAGTTCAAGGAGATTTATTGGAAGTGTTTCATAGAAACTGAGATGAAAGATTTATTGCCTAGGTCCTAAAATCACTGCAGAGTGGAAGCATCCTGCAGGGGAAGGAAGGTGTCAGGACACTGCCAGCACTGGGGAACAGAGCTCAAAAGGAGGCTGAAATAAAATGAAATAAAATAAATTAAATAAAATAATAAATAAAATAAAATAAAATAAAATAAAATAAAATAAAATAATTTTTAAGGCAAGCTGAGAGTCTGGTCATGAGATGCACAAATCAAAACATGGAGAAGCCTGTGGTGACTGACAGCATAAAGGAAAAGAGGTGCTGGAATGAAAAAATCCCTTGTGCAAAACATGGGTAAATGTGGAGCAGCATCTTTGAGAAATGCTGGGATATGTGGGAATATTATGATTTTTGAAGTTTAAGAACTGGATTGAACAAAATAAGTGAGTTTTAAATATTAGGATGTATGGGAATATAATGATTTTTGAAGTTTAAGAACTAGACAAAACAAAATAAATGAATTTCAAATATTGTGATATGTGGGAATATTATGATTTTTTGAAGTATAAGAACGAGATCGAACAAAGTAAGTGAGTTTTAAATATTGTGATATATGGGAATATAATGATTTTTGAAGTTTAAGAACCAGATTAAATGAGATGGGTTAATTCTGACAGCTCTAACCAAGCAGATCTTCAACACAACTGTTGTGTTGAAGGACTGGTGGCCATGTGCCCATCCCCAGCCCAATGTAATAAGTGAGTTTAAAACATTTTGATATATGGGAATGTAATGATTTTTGAAGTTTAAGAACTGAATGGAACAAAATAACTGAGTTTTAAATATTTAGATGTATGGGAATATTATGATTTTTGAAGTTTAAGAAACTAGATTAAACAAAATAAGTCAATCTGAAACATTGTGATATATGGGGAGTATTATGATTATTGAAGTTTAAGAACTGGATTGAACAAATGAAGTGAATCTCAAATATTGTGGTACGTGGGAATATTATGATTTTTTGAAGTATAAGAACCAGATTAAACAAAATAAATGAATCTCAAATACTGTGACATGTGAGAATATAATGATTTTTGAAGTTTAAGAACCAGATTAAGTGAGCTGGGTCAATTCTGACAGCTCCAACAAAGCAGATCACAATTGCTGTGTTCAAGCACTGGTGGCCACGAGCCTGTCCCACCCCAGTGAGCTCAGCTGACCAAGCAGGGCAGTTTTTATCACTTGTGACTGATCAAAACCTGCTCCAGACTGCTATTCCCAAAGGGCTGCACAATGGGAATTCCAGCCTCCTGCTGAACCTCGTCCTCCTAAATTGCTTTGTCTGTTTTGGCCCTAGGCTGTGTATTAGAAATGATAAAAGTGCTTCTCTCAAACTCAAAGCTCCAGTGCCAGTGTCAACATGACAGAGTGCTCGTGGCTACGAGGGGGAGAAGGAGGAGAGGGGCAGGAGAGAACTCTGCACTCACACTGGGCAAGTAGGAACAGAATTTCCCTCCCTGGCTGGAGCCCAGGCTTATCCCACTGTATTTTTAACCTTCTCCAAGTCGACTCGACTGGAAGAGCTGCCCTGGCAGCAGCTGCAAATCAAACTTGTTGTAATTATTCTTACAACACAAAAATGAAGAAACGTCCCTGGAAATGGTTCTGTGCCTTTGATATGTGTTCAGTGCTCTTTTAATCAGGGTTTGCCTCCTTCAGAGACACTGCAAAGAAACAACCGAGCAAGAAATAAAGAGCAGTTCTTGAAAGGAAGCCAAAATGCAATGTTTTATGCTGACCTACACACTCGGGGTTTTTCCCCCCCTCAGTGAGTGAACAGAAGTTCAGTTTCAGGAGGAGAATACCTTTTTGACAGTACATAAATTAGAATTTGGGACAGACAGACACACAACCCCAACACGCTGTAGTGGCTTGTCACAGTACTCAAGAATCACAGAATATTCTGAGTAGGAAGGGACCCACAGGAACATCCAAATTACACCCAAATAAGACTTTTCAAATATAATAATTAAAATCATGACTAAGATCACAGGTTAAAATCATGGCCAAGATCATCACTTTTCAACTATAATAATTAAAATCATGACCAAGATCACAGAATCACAAAATGGCCTGGATTGAATGCACACAAGTGCTTCACCAAGAGCCAGAATAAAGAGTCTGAACAGTCACTTATTTAATGCTGAAGAATTATCCCTCTACCTAAGGAGAAATATTCATATTTGTAGACATTATAGGGACATAGAGAATGTGTTTGAGGAATTTGCAAAATTCAAAGGGAGTGCACAACACTGCAAGGCCAATTTGAATTTTTAACTGTTTTGACTCATGCTGTTATTAATTTTTATGAGCAGAAAACACTCTAATAACAAACACAGTCAAAACATCCTGCAGACAAATGCAGGTAAGATTCAATTTAAAATAATAAAATTTTTATTTACATGATGTGCACATCCCTGTGGAACATGGCAAAACTTTCCACAGAGCACAGAGCCCAAAACAAGACTGTGAATGCAAACCCAACAAGTTACCTGGGTTATTCCCTTTAAGATTCAAACAAAATGCAGGATTCTTACCTTAGATTTTTGTTTATGTACAGCAAGCTCCCACAGATTTTATTTATAAACTCTTACTTGGAATTTTCAATTATTTTATTCTCCACTGCTTCTCCTTTTATGGCCATCTGTTTCTTCCCATATTTTGCCCCAAGGCACATCAGCTGTCTCCACAGCTGAATGAAATTCCCATCTCTGGCTCAAAGGAAAACTTTTTATTTTTTGTTTATTTGTTGAACTAGAAAGAAGCCACCCATCAAAAGGAGAAACCTTTACTTATGAGTTGGGTCTTGGGATGCTGCACACATCCTCCCCACAAATATCTGTATATTCTGACTTGGAAATGCAAGCAAATAAGCAGGTTATTCATCGTGGGAGAAATAACTATTGTTACTAATGTTACAACTGCTCCTAAATGTTTTATAATAGAGTTAATTAGTGAAAATTTTCTCTTCAATCCATGATTCTCAAATGGATAATTTCTTCCATGCATTAACTGAGTAGTGAACAGCAATGTGCAGAAGGAAAAATAATGATCTCAATCAGTGCAACTTAAAAAAAAACCCCTAGTGCCTGTCTTGGCACAAGGCAAGAAAATTCTGTTTAAACAAGAAAATTATAAATGGGCATGGCTGCCATCATTGACTCAGAAGAGAAAGTGAGACACAGGAGAGGGGATGTGGAGAATTTGGAAGGAGGAAGTTAACAAAGAGCTATATTTAGGCTTTTTATCTAAAATTTTCCAGAAAATGTTTTACAGCCAAGAGTCTCAAGATGAAAGAAAAGCTGCTTGGAACAGGAGAAGCATCCAGCTATGAACAGCAAAACAGTTTCCATCAAGCCATCCACAAATCCCCCCAGATCAACCTGAAGTCACCAATTCCCACCAAATCAACCTGAAGTCACCAATCCCCACCACATCAACCAAAAGTCACCAATCCCCACCAGACCAGCCCAAAGTCACCAATTCCCACCAAACCAGCCCAAATCCACCAATCCCAACCAGATCAGCCCAAAGTCACCAATAACCACCCAACCAACCCAAAGCCACCAATCCCCACCAAACCAGCCCAAAGTCACCAATCCCCACCAGCCCATAGTCACCAATCCACAGTAGCTCAACCAAAAGTCACCAATTCCCACCAAACCAGCCCAAATCCACAAATCCCCACCAAATCCGCCCAAAGTCACCAATCCCCACCAGATGAACCCAAAGTCACCAATTCCCACCAAATTTCTGAGCTCACACTCCTCATTTTGGCCTGACCACTCAATCCCCTCCAGTCCCTGCTGAATTTGAGCCCCCAAACCTTCCCTGGAGGGCCTGGAAAATGGGAGATGGAGTGGGAAGGTGACCTGGGAGGAATAAACCCCAAACAGAATCCAAGAGCAGTCCCAAAAGGGAATGGGATGGCTGAGGATGGAGCTGTGTGCTCAAACAGAGCAAATGAGTGAGCTCCAGCCACCCCAGATTTTGCAGCTTTTCCTTGGCACGAAAATATTCTACACCAAGAGGTTGTTTTGCTTTTCCAGCCACTCAGTGCCCCTACTACAAGGCATTTCCTTCCCTACTAAAAGGTATTTTTCCTTTCCTACTACAAAGTTATTTCCTTCCCTTATACAAGATATTTCCTTCTCTAATACAGAATAATTTCCTTCCCTAGTACAAGCTATTTCCCTCCCTGGAACAAGGCATTTCCTTCTCTACTACAAGGGCTTTCCTTCTCTAATACAAGGATATTTCCTTCTCTACTACAAGGTTATTTCCTTCCCTACTACAAGGTATTTCTTTCCATAATACAAGGTTATTTCCCTCCCTACTACAAGGTATTTCCTTCCCTACTATCAGATTATTTCCTTCTCTACTACAAGGTATTTTTCCTTCCCTACTACAAGGGATTTCCCTCCCTACTCCAAGGTTATGTCCTTCTCCAATACAAGGCATTTCCTTCCCTACTACAAGGCATTTCCTTCTCTAATAGAAGGTATTTCCCTCCCTACTCCAAGGCTATTTCCCTCCCTACTCCAAGGGATTTCCTTCCCTGCCAGCCCTGCTGTGCTTACTCCTTGCCTGCCACTGCTGTAGCACACCCACTGCTCCACATCACCAACTCCAGATGAAAAATCAGATTAAAAAGGATTGAAGCAAGCAGTCATGTGGACAATTGGATCACTGAAGGAGTTTTCTTGCTCAGTGCAAGCTGTTACATCCTGACTGCTCAACAACACATCTAAAGAGAGAAAACATCTTTAAAACTGAGCTCAAACCACGCTGAGCCCAGGTTCCATGTGCCTCCAGTGACTGGAACTCTGAGGAATCACTCAGGTCCTGATTCCTGTCTATGAAAGAAACTCTGCCCAGAACTTCAACAATCATAATATTCCCACATATCACAATATTTGAGATTCACTTCTTTTGTTTAATCTGGTTCTTAAACTTCAAAAATCCTAATATTCCCATATATCACATATCTCCTCCTGCTCAGGAGATCAAAATCACACTGTGTTTTTGGGGACTGAGATCTTCATTCTGCTCCCTTTGAAGTCAGCCAGAGTTTTGGCATTTATCTCACTGATGAAGGATGGGATCCCAAAGTGTTTGTTCAGCCCTTCTGGAAGGATGCCAGCCTTAATAAAATCAATTGAAATGCATTTTAAAGACATGGCCAATCCAAATATTTATTTGCAGCCTCCCAGACACATCCCAGTATCTGGCATTTCTTTTGCAGCTGAAATGCAGGGTGCTGCTGCTTGGCAGAGGCACTGACATGCTCCCCACCTTTCCTGAGCCAAAATTCCTGTTCCTGCAAGCATTCAAACCAGGAGCTTGTAAAGACTCAGCAGCACTGAAACACTGCTCATGTTCCCATCTTCACTCATGGAATAATGTCTTTGATCAATCTGGCCCAGCAAGATTTTAATCCTGCTGTTGGAAGAAGTTCATGAACTTAGCAAGGTTTTCCCCTGGAGGAAGAATCCTCCTCAAGATAAGCTATGATATTTATTTTTCCAAAAATTGCTTCTGTTGCTCCAATGAAAAACAAGAAGGGACAAAAAAAAAAAAAAAGCTGAGGGTGCTATTAGCAATACTTTCTAAGAGTCCTGAGTACTAACTAGGGTGGAAAATAATTTTTTCCATGGTGCTGGTTCCCACCATGTCTTTATATTTTCACCACATACTAGAACAATTTGCTGTTTCCCAGGTTATTTTAGAATCACAGATGGAATTAGAAGCTTTTTCCAGGGGAAAGAGAAAAGGCAGCAACCATCTTCCACACCTGCACAATCTGATGCATTTGCAGAGTGCACAGGTGAAAAGATCAAATAAAAGCAAATCCTCAGCACAAGCACTCCAGGCTTCTGAGAGGTCCTGCATCAACACATTTTGAAAAGACTGACCTCCAGCATTCCTTTTATTGTCATTTTGCTTTTTTCTTTCTGGATTCTTAACATGCATTGATTCTCCAGAATTGCAATTTCTACAGTCTTTTGAAAGCTCCAAGATTTCTATAAATATCATTTCCTCATCTTGCTGTCTCCATTATAGGCACAAAGTCCAGCACATATTCTTCATATTTATACTTAATTAATCTTGAAATCTTTCATTATGTCAAGAATTATTAGAGTTTTGCATAGAATTATAGAAAAAAAATTAAGTTAGAGACACCTGGCAGTAATTTATTGTACAGGAAACTCATCCCATGGAAACTTTTTCCCCTGGGATAATGTCACTGTCTTCACCTTTTTGCTTCCCCAGCTCTGACAGAGTTTACTGCTTAGAAAGACAGAAATGTTGTGTTCCAGGGGCAGTGGCTCAATTACAGGATTATTTAAAATTAATTTAAATTAGATAAAGGTGTGAAAGTGTGGAATAAAATCACTTTTAAAGCCAAACCCATTCCTCAGGACCCTATAAAGTTCCCTCAGAATGAAGACTCCTCTGCTTGCACTGGAAATTTAAAATCAAAATCTTAACACTCATGACACTCCTGGGAACAAAACTCAAAACTTCTGCTTTTTAAAATCAAAAATATTTACAACTAAAGACTAAAGAATAAATATTTATGACTCTGACAGCAGAGTGATTTTTTTTCAGCCTGTCCTGTAAATTGCTCCTTTTCTTTAAGTTTAACCTCAGTCAGAAACCAGGTTTCAACACCAATTCAAGGACATGACTTCCCTCTAAATAATATCATACAAACCCTAAAGGAAACAATGCACAGGTGCAACTTTGCTTTTTTAACTATGAGGAAAAATTCAGTCAAACCAAACACTTTAGAGGTTCTTTTATTTAGTTAAGACTAACAAGTCCAAACAAGCTAAAGGCACCTCTCAATTTAGGATTATTTTCCTCCTGGCAAAAAAGGGAAAAAAGAGTATTTTTACAGTCAAATGACATTCGATTTTTTTTTCCTTTAAATATTAAAATATCCCCCTCAATTATTAAAATCCCTCAAAAGACAACTTGGACACAATAAAGAACCACTCCCTGATTGCTATATATTTTTCTATTCAAGACAACTAAAATAAAGGTAGCATGACAGCAGAAATACTTCCAAAATCCAGCACTTTTCAAAGAAACTTTTCCCTGTTAATTTTCAAACCACCACACACAATAGAAGCTTGAGTTTCCATGTGCAAATATATTCTAATACACTCAATTTTGGTCAGCATCTTTCACAACCCAGGGAGATCTTTAGAAAAATCTAGAGCCAGTATCTCTAGAAAATAAACCCAAGAATTCCATCTCTACCCCACATTCCAAGGCCCACATGCCACAGCTCCAGTTCTGACTCACCGGTAGCTGGAAAATTGACTAAAAAGCCACAACAGAGTAGAATAAGCCTGGATCAGGTCCTGGTGGCTTAGAATTGCATCAGGACCCTCCAACCACGTGGAGGAGGAGAGGAAGAGGAGAAGGGGGAGAAAAAGAAGGAAGAGAAGGAAGAAGAGGAGGAGGAAGAAGAGAAGGAAGAGAAGGAAGAAAAAAAGGAAGAGGAGGAAGAGGAGGAAGAGGAGGAAGAGGAGGAAGAGGAGGAAGGAAGAAGAGGAGGAGAAGGAGGAGGAAGAAGAGAAAGGAGGAGAAGGAGGAGGCGGTAGAGAAGGAGGAAGAGAAGAAGGGAGAGAAGGAAGGAGGAGGAGGAAGAGAACAAAGAAGAGGAAGAGGAAGAAGAAGAAGGAAGAGGAGGAAGAGGAGGAAGAGAAGGAGGAAGAGAAGGAAGAGGACGAGGAAGAGAAGGAAGAGAAGAAGGAAGAGAAGGAAGAGGAGGAGGAAGAAGAGGGAAGCATTTACTCCTCCTTTGCTCCTCAGGGAACACAGGCAGATGGATATGCAGGAAGTTTCCATCACAGAACTGAATTTGCTGTTCAATCATGCCAGCACTGCACTGAGTTTATTTCACAGCCCGTGCCCTTGCTGGGCCCATATTGTCAATTTGCTTTCCTGTGACTCTCCCTGGAAACAGGAGAGAGCTCCTGTGGCATTCACATTCTCTGGAAAATCCCTTCGCCCAGGATTTTCTCCTGGGAAGCTGAGAAGCCTCAGAGAAAAGGAAAACAATTCTCATCTCATTTGCTTCTCCTGAGTTGTGCTCATCTGGAATGTGTTTGGAGATTGTTTACCACAGGTGATTGTTTCAGAGGATTTTTGGGGTAAGTTATTTTGACTCTTTGGCCAATCAGGGCCAAGCGGTGTTGGGACTCTGGAAAGAGTCACGAGTTTTCATTGTTATCTTTTTAGCATTCTGTCTGTATCCTTTCTGAATTCTTTAGCATAGTTTAGTACAGTATTCTTTAATATAATAGAGTATATAATATAATATATAATATCATAATATATAATATATCATAATATATATAAAATGCATAATATATATGATAATATATTCTATATAATATGCACTATTATATATTGTATATAATTACATAATATTATATATAATATAAGATATGATAATATACAACATTATATATTATATATAATTATATACTATATATTATATGTAATATAAAAATACATCATCATATCGTATCATATCATATCATATCATATCATATCATATCATATCATATCATATCATATCATATCATATCATCTTTATTATAATATAATATATAATAAAATAATAAATTAGCCTTCCAAGAACACAGAGTCAGATTCATCATTCCTCCCTTTGTTTGGGGGAACACAAATACAACAGGCTGCTGCTGTGTGAGGAGCTGGAAATGATCAGCCAGACCCCTTCTCTGCTGCTCTCACCCAAATATTTGCTGAGTACCAACATCAGCACCCCAAAGGATGAACCCCCATGCAGAGGGTGAGCCAAGCTCCAGCTCTCAGCTTTGGGGTATTTGCCTGACATTTCTACATTCACAATTTTATTCACTATTTAAATTGTGATATGAGGCTCCACAGACATGAAATTCCAGCAGTTTGGCTGCAGAATTAACAACAAAATCTCCTCTGGAATAACAGAACAGGAATGTCACTGGGAGCACAGCTCAGGAGCTGAGTGCGCACAAGAGGTACAGTTTAACTCTGCAATTAGAGTTATTTTTATCCCACAAAAACCCCAAAATATCTGAAGATGAGCATTTTCATACATTTGAGTGTTGAATGGATAAAAATCTATTTCAGCCACTTCCAACAGAGTTTTTATACTTTAATTTTTCAATTCCTTTCCGTAGCAACCAAGCACAACCGAGATAAATAGCAAAGTGAATTTGTCACCTCCATCTTTACTGCTAGAGTGGCTTCTTTTCTCTCCTGTGTCAGATTTCCCTAAAGAACAGCATTTCTCAGTGAACTGAAGGAGAAGTTGGAATACTGGGCTCCCAGTTGCTGAAAATACAATTTTTTTAAAATTTCTTCCTCCTTGGAGAGGGGAATGTGAGAAACCATGGGTACTCCAGGCAGAACTGAGCTGAAGTGTGAGACAATGCAAGTGGGAATCACATTTTGTCAAACCTGCACTCTGGCTAAGTCTGAATTTCCCTGATGTTACCTAGAGAAGTTCTGGAGGACAGCTGGAAAAAGTCTGCTACACAGGCAAGAGCTCTCAAGGCTTCATTAATTTCTGTCAAAACTCCATCATGCTAATTAGGAGCTAATTTATAACCTGAAGATATTGACTGGAATGGAGTAACTTCAAGGAGTTCAAGATGCCTGTGTGTGAAAATTCTGATAGATATTGAGAAATCCCCCAGAGGCTTCACTTCTAAATTAATCCTTCAAAAAGACACAACCGTACTGCAAGCACCACATCAAGACTTCAGATGTTATCTCCTCTAATTCCTTTCCACAGAACAAATCAAACAGAGCTGCATGTTGTAAAGTTCTCTGGAAATATGGAAATTGTTTGAAATTGTTCAAAGCACAGCCCTTGCAATGGGACAGGGGCTGCAAAGTTAGGAGATTAGAGAGAAAAATACCATTAAATATATTGAAATTATACTTTTTCAGAATTTGATTGTTACTACAGATACCTATCTTAAATATAAACAGGATCTGCCTGTTATTATTTATATTATTTATATTTATTTATATTATTTATTGCCCTTGCAATGGGACAGTGGCTACAAAGTTACTGCACCATCTGACATTAGAGAGAAATACCATTAAGTATATTGAAATTATAATTGTTCAGCATTTGATTGTTACTACAGATACTTATCTTAAATACAAACAACAGGATCTGCCTGCACTTTGGAAAGAAGTGCAGGAATAAATTAACTTTAGAGTTGGATTTATATTATTATAACTAGAAATTTAGATTTATATTGTTACAATTGCCCTTGCAACAGGACAGTGGCTGCAAAGTTACTGCACCTTAGGACATTAGAGAAAAATACCACTAAATAGCTTGAAATTATAATTTTTCAGCATTTCATTGTTACTACAGATACCTATCTTAAACATAAACAGGATCTGCCTGTTATAATTCATATTATTTATGTTATTTATTGCCCTTGCAATGGGACAGTGGCTGCAAAGTTACTGCACCCTAGGACATTAGAGAAATACCATTAAATATATTGAAATTATAATTTTTCAGCATTTCATTGTTACTACAGATACCTATATAAATAAAAATAACAGGATCTGCCTGCACTTTGGACAGAACTGTAGGAATAAATTAATTTAAGAGTTGGATTTATATAATTACAATTAAAAACACACGATACTTTAATTGCATATCTAATTGTCTGTTTTCACACAAAGATTAATGAAGCTGATTTAAATACCTAATCCTGCCAGATAACATGATAATTTCAGAGAAGGGAAAAACTAGAAAGCAAGCAAAACCTAGCTTAAAATTAAAAATAATATGCCAAGACATACTGAGAGTTATGATCATGAAAAGACCTTGCCCTAAACCCTGACTTTACTCTCAATAACCACAACGGGAAAGCCTGAATGAGCATTTTTGAGAGCCACAGCCCTCAGCAGCTCTTTGATTCTGATTTTTGAAATAAAACCCTTTCATAAAAGAGCTCCTGGTACAAATTTTGTGCAAAGAGCCTCCAAAATCTCCCAGTATTTGCTTAGGAGTGCCCTTAACATCCGTGATTAGCAGCAGGTTCCTATAAAAACTATAAAAACTACAAAAACATTCTTTTATTTGCTCCCACTGTAGATTGCCATCTCCATGTCAGAGCTAAAAGGAGGCCAAATTCACTCGAATTCATGGTGAATTTTTGTTGTGCTGCTGTCAGACTGGAACTGCCCATGTCCAATCAGGCACAGCTGCATTTCCAGCCAAGCACAGGGAACACAGCAATGCTGAAACAGTGCTGGAAAAATGCCTCTCTTTTGCTGGATTACAGAAATAAATGGTAAAAGAATGCATCCCCCACTCACAATAGGCAATTCCAATGTCACTGGTTTTCTGTTTGGAACTAGAACTATCACACAGCAAATAAAGATCAACATTTGGTTTTGTTTTGACTTTTTTTTTTTAATTTTAAATTGGGTTTTACTTGCTTTCTAGGTTTTCCCTCCTCCTCTGAAATGATCATGTTATCTGGAAGGCTTAGGTATTTAAATGAACTTCATTAATCTTAGTTATTCTGTGAAAGCAGACAGGTAGATATGTGATTAAAATATCGAATATTTAAATATTTAAAAATATTTAAAATATCAAATATTTCTAATTATTTAATTACTTTAAAAATTATTTTCATTAATTACTTATTTAATAATTTAAATATTTAAAAATATCCAATATTTAAATCCACTTCATCAATCATAGTTATTCTGTGAAAGCAGACAGGTAGATATGTGATTAAAATATCTAACATTTAAATATTTTAAAATATTTTAAACATTAAATATTTTTAACTATTTATTTAATTACTTTAAAATGATTTTATTAATTACTTATTTAATTATTTAAATATTTTAAAATATTCAAATATCTTTAAATCAACTTCATTAATCTTGATTATTCTGTGAAAGCAGACAGGTAGATATGTGATTAAAATATCTTAAGTGTATTTTTAGTTGTAATAATATAAATCCAACTCTTAAGTGAAGGCCCACACAGGGATCAAAGCCAAAAATTTGGTGGTTTTAGTACCAGGCTCTGATAAACTGAGCCAATAATAAAAAAATCACCTTAGAGTATCTCTGGGGGTCACATAAATGCTCTGGGGACACTCCTGAATTGATTCAACACAACAGGAAAAAAATCTTATTAGCAGAAATTGTTGCCTTTCAAGTCTGTTTTCTCCTCATTCTCAGCAGCTCTCAGGAGATACTACCAGATATAATATACTACATTTTATATATATTTATTTTATATTTTATACATTTTATATATATTTATGTATATTTATTTTATATATATTTATTTTATGTCTTATTTTTATATTTATTCATTTATTTTTTCCTGACCCAGGGATTGCTGGGGATAATTTTTCTCACAATTCTCAAGGAGAAGGGAGAATTTCTCTCACAGGAATAATTTTCTCTCCTCAACCATAAATTCTCTGTGGGCCAAGCACAAGTGCCCATTTCCCCTGGACAAAGGAGGAGCTACACACTGAGAAACCTGGAATAAAACCCTTCCTGCTCCCTTCCAGAAGAGAGAACTGACAAACATCTGGGCTCTGCAAATCACTTTGGGATGTTTGGATTTTGCAGCAAACTGCTCTCACACACTGTGCTACATCATCACATGATCCTGCCCTTTTCCAAGAAAAACCCAGGCAAGTGAAAAGGCTTCATTACCATCAACTCCTTCTGCTTAAAAGTTACATAATTACCCTGCAATCTCTTCTAAGATCTGATTTATTCCAGCTTTAATTACTCACTTCAATGAAAGGATTATTTCAGAAAATCTATCTTTTCACTTCAATAAAAAAACACAGGTCTCTTTCTCTTTGCTGCATGTATTTTGTTTACCACTTGCCAAGATGTTATTTCACACATGTGAAAAGAGAACTGGACTGAGCACATGTGAAATAAACTCTTGGCAAAGGCACTGCAAGGGCTTGCCACTGAGAAGATGAGATTCACAAGAAAAGCCTTCTACTTTTTCCAAAATCAGCAAAGGTATTAAATTAAAAAAAAAAAAAAAACTCATAAAAAGGAAAAGAAAGGATTTTCCAGGTAACTCTGGATTTCCAAGTTATTACGATTTTCCTCAGAAGACCTGAACATCTCAATTGTGTGTCCAGCAGAATGGCAGAGCTCCCATGCTGAGGAGAGGCAGAATTATAAAGTCCTGGATTTATTCCAGTCTGTGTTCCTCACTTGTTTAACAAGACTGAAAACTCCTGATTAAATCATCAACAACTCTGATTAGACCTGGTTTTATTGATTAGAATTGTTGCTGTTAGAATTCTTATTACAATTGTGGGAGAGAGCACTTAAATTCTGCAGCTTTCCTTGATTTTTGCTTATTCCACAACCCACATTATCATCTATTTTAGTCCATTAGAAATGTTTTAATTACTAATTTGAGAGCTCCAATTTTAGATTAATTTGAGAGATGTTAAAAAGCAAATTTCTGCCCTCCTGCATGCAGAGTTCCAGCAGACCAACACTGAATTGCAGGACAGGAATTTGCTGCACACACAACGTTTGCATCTCTCGAGTTCTCAGCTGGGGCAGAAAATTGTTTCCAGCCAAACAGATGCTTGTAAAATTGGAAATGAAATTATTTCATTTAGCAGCTTCATCTCACCAAATGCGCACAAATTCAGCTCCCAGGAAAGTTTTCCAGGTGCAGATTTACTAGAAGGTATCTCAAAGATGGAATTTTAGGAGGCACAAGTTCAGGAAAGAAATTATTACAAAGCTGCTACGTAACTTCAATGTCATAAAGAAATATTTTCTAATATTTATTAAATGGTCATGTATCTACATTAGGTTATCCATAAAATACTGCTAAAATCAGATTAAATTACACCATCAGCTATGCCACGCTTGCCCATAAGAGTTCAACTCTGCAGCTTGGACAAACTTATATTTATTTCTTTCAACTTCCCAAGAGGCAAAATATAAAAATAAATGGCACAAACACCCATGAAAAACTCTCTTTTAAAATAATTTTAAGGCAAGCAATTTTCTCACAATTTTTAAAACTTTACAGGTGAAAAAACAGTTAGAGTGAGATTGAGCTCCCTGATAAAAACCCACAAGAGGAGAACAAAACTCTGAAAGGATTTGAGGATCCCCAATTGCTCTGTTTCTGCAAGAAATTCACATTTCTTTCTAACCTCAAACAAAAAAAAAAAGAAAGAATCAAAGATCTGAGGAGATGTATGACAAATCAAACTGCCCTTTTATCCCTGTCACAAACCACAGATTTTGGTTCAAACCCAGTTATTATGGAAAAAAAAAAAATCCCACTTCCACAGCCCAGCACAAAACACTGGCAGATTTAGAGCCCTTCAACGTCTTATTAGCAGAAATTGGTGCCTTTCAAGTCTATTTTCTCCTCACCCTGAGCAGCTCTCAGGAGATGCTAGCAGGTATAAACACGCTTTTATTTTAATTACAGAACTGCATTAGTGCTGTAACCGATTCCCAGCTCCAGCAAATTCTAACCAAGTGCCCATTGTGCACAACAATCATTTAATGGCCAACAAACCATCATAAAGAAAGCTTTAATGAAGAAAGCTGGAAAGCTGCCCGAATTTTATGGCAGCACACTCCAAAAGAAAGAGTTACAATCTGTATTTAAGATTAAGAGAGCCTTTTAATCCAGATGGCCAGAATTAAATAAGGCAGCGCAGGGAAATTTTCATCAAAAGCTAAAGCAACATGAAAGTCTCCAAATTCCCCCAGTAAACCACGACTAATTATTTCAAACAGAGGCTGCACGTTCGTTTTGTGTTGGGAAGAACTCAGAGGGAAATCCAATGTGAATATGTTGCTTTCTCTGTGATAATTCACTTTAACCACTAGCTTTTCTATCAAAAAAGAAAGCAGCAAGAAATCTGTGCAAGCTAAACTGCTTGGACAGTTAAATAATAAAATTAAAAAAAAATTTAAAGTTAAAAGATTAATTAAATTAATGAAATTAAAATTAAAGTTCAATGTCATTAAAATTAAAGTTAAAAGTTAAAAAATAAAATTTAAGGAGTTTGCAAAATAAATGACAAATTCTTTCAGATTTTCAGCTTTAAGATACAGTTGAGTAAAACTGAAGCTGTTGGAACTGAAATTTGAAAAGGTCTTTAATTTCAGTATAGTGTTGTTAATTAATAAATGACACCCAAGTTTGCTCCCCTCTGCTTTAATTCTCCTGGAAGTGATCAGCACTGCTCAGAAGATGTTGCTTTCTCTGTGATAATTTACTTTACTAGCTTTTCTACCATAAAAGAAAGCAGCAAGAAATCTGTGCAGGCAGATTTTACTATTTTATTTATTTATTTAACTGTTGGGACAGTTAAATAATAATTTTTTCAAGGAATTTGCAAAATAAATGACAAATTATTTCAGATTTGCAGCTTTAGGATACAGCTGACTAAAACTGACTCCTCCAACTGTTCTTAAAAAGTACAAATGCCAATTTTTAGTAGGGCAATAAAGCAGCAAGAGGCTCTGCTTTTCAATAACTCTCTTTTTGCTGCTGGGGGTTTTGTAGAAACCCCAGCGTGGAGAGGTACACAAAGAACTTGATTGCTCAGCTCCTCTACAAGAAAAACATTTGTCTTTTGCAAAGAGTTTTTTATGTTGATGAAATAAAACCTCTGTGAAATTCATCAATTAATTAGAAATCACAGAGCCCTGCCAAGTTTGAACTTGCACAGACCCAGCTTGGTTTCACCTTCCAAAACCACCCAGGACCAGCCCAGTTTGGACACCTTGCTCTGATGTTCACATCCAGTCCTTTGATCTGTTTGCTCAGGCCAAGCTGTTGCTGAGCTCATAAATCACTTTATTTCAGTCAGAAATACTGATTCAGACAGGAAAATAAGAGACTCTGCTGGGAGTGGGTAAATCCCAGGGAATAATGTTGTTATTCCACAGCATCCTGCTCCCTGCCTGAGCCCCTGAACACCAGAGCAGCTCTGGAAAATTGAGAAGTAAACTGCTTTCTGCCACACTGACTTTCTGCTCTTGCAGAGTTGGAAGGAGATCAGGGTATCTTTGATTTGTGTTTTTTTCTGTTTCATGATTTTCTGACAGCAGCAAGCTTTGAAAGGCTGCCAGGCTGCCTCAAACGAGGAAGGAGTGACAAGGTCTGATCACTGATGGCACTGCTCTCCATATTTATATTTTGTGGTACTGATGGAACTTCAGTTCCCTCTGCTCCCAAACACACACCAAGGGCTGCTGCAAGTACAAAAGCTGCCAGTTAATCTGCTTTTTTATGTAAAAAACAGCAACATTTCTACCTCATGGATTACAGAAGTTGAGGAAGAACTCGCTGAGAATGTGACACACACAGAGGTTTGACAAAAAGGAAAATAAGACCCAAACATCTGAAACCCCTGCTTCATCCTGGCTGCACAACATCTTTCATCTTCTAAATGTTATCATTTTCCCTCTGAGCTTTCTTAGGGTGAACAAAATATTATTGACATGACTCAAAATCAGAAAAAATACTGCAGCAACTGAGTGGGAGCTGAATCCCAAACTGTGCTGCTCCTGTATTATCTGCAGATGGAGCAGTGAAAAGGAAATCCTGTCCAAAAGCAGCAGTGATGGAACTGCTGCTCCCTGTGGGACAAGGAGCAACCCAGGATTGTTCAATCCCCCTTATCCCAATTTTTCCAACAAGGCTCTTGTGCAATGTCAGGGTTTGTGCTGCTGTGGACACAAACTGGGCACTGGAAAATCACAACTGCCACTCACAGGAGTTTACACACAGCACAAGGCAAATCCAGTGGAGCTGTGGCTGTGGGCAACTATTCAGCAAAAAACAGCCCTGAAAGGAGAAAAATCAAACAAAAGAAAATTCACACGCGACATTTATTAATGAGAGACACGGGAGGAAAATCTAATTGAGGAAAAAGAGATCAAAATTGCCAAAACAAGATGCAAAAAGAAGTTGAAAGCAGCTGGCTTGAACTATTCCAGCTCTTCCTGCAGGACTCCAATAAAGCAGTGAAATATCAGAGTCAGGCCTGGGTCTGCACTTGGGAATTGGCTCCTGCTCCAAAGCTCTGCTCTCTGCTGCACAAGGGAATTCTTAGGATAACTCAGTTAAAAATTACAACATACCATACTGAAATAAACACTGGAGAACAAATAATTATAAAATAGCCATTAAAATGCCCCCCAAATCAATGTATTGTTTATTTGTGGAATGCCTGCAATTGTTTTTTTAAGGGAGTCATAAAAATTCCTCGCTCACCAGGAGTCCATTCATGAGGGCAATGAATTTCCAGAAAATCCAATTTTTTATATAGCTCAAGAGAAATATTTATGGATACAAACTTTAAAAAAAATACTGCATTTAAACCAAAACTTTATTCCTTAAAATGAACAAAGACTTGTCTGCAACATAAACAATGAAAATAAAATTAAAAGAAAGGAAGACCACAAGTCTTGTAACCTAAACACAATACCCATTGTCTGGACTTCCCTATTTCCATGAAGAACATCTGATTTTCATTTTGGATGAGAACATTCTGCTAAAATTACTAATGCACTGGGATAAAACTTAATTTAAAATTTCCAGATGAACAGCTTCAGCTAGGATCTGATGGCTGCTCCATAAGTGAGAATTCCCATTTAAACTCTGGAACAATGATTAAAATCCAATATTGAATCGTTGCTGCAATAAGTTTTGATGATCTCAGAGAGAACAGCAGAAAATAAAAACCCACATAAAACTCAGATCCACTGGCAGCTTTTGTCAGTGCCTGGCCAGGGAAAGCTTGGCTGGTGGCCTGATATGTTTGTAATTCCAAGAACTTCCAGTATTTTTCTGTGAATAGTTACTCAATTGCCAGGGATAAAAATTCAACTTTCAGCGTGCTGGAGTTGCTGGTGAGAACAAGGATGAGAAACTTCTCTCTGATTTTTACTTCCTTGGATTTTCTGCTCAATAAAAAGAGACCTGAGCTGGACAAAAAAATGGGAATAGAAGGGGCTCCTTCTCCTTTTTGTTTGTGTGAGGAGGTGAAAATAAATTTGGGAACTGTTGGGTGATGTCAGCATGCTCTGACATGTTTTTATTTTTGTAATAAAAACACACAAAACCCAAGGGCCCACAGCAGCTTTGCTGCAAAAGCTGCAACACAAGAGGTTCAGCCCAGCTTTCCCTTGTGCTCCACTCTTTCCATGGAATTGGGGTGAAATAACAGCAAAACCTCCAGTGAAAATCGAGAAAAAATGAAAAATCCTGACAGAAAAAAGAGGGGCAGAAACAGATGGACTCAGTCTTGTCTGAATGAGGGCACACATCTCATTCTGGCAATGGAAATATAATTTTTTTTTAAAAAAAAGGTATCTGAGGCCATCAGTATCCTGTGGACAGCCTTCGATCTCCAAGAAATTACATTAATTTCAGGCATGAAGTAGAGGAAAAACAACATTTTAAAAAGCTCTTTTTTATATATATAAATGTTAGGATTTAAAGTATAACTTTTGATATTTAATTGTCAGATGTGGAGGTAGCAGGCCTTGGCAAGAGCTGTGGATTGCAATAATTCCCCAGGCACACGGGGCTGACAGGGGGCAATGGGCTGAAGGAAGATTTCCCAAAAACGCCTGCTAAATTACACCTGATCCTCAACAGGCAGGAAAAACAGGTACTGACAATTTCTTATTGCTCAACAGGGATGCAAATATTGGAAGGTGCATGTTTGTACAAGAAGAATGGAAAATCAACCAGAATATTAAAGTGACTTTATGGGGAGAACAGAATAAATGCTGGGCAAGGCACTCACCTCTCACTAAAGGAACAAACAGAATAAAACACAGGACCTGAGCCTAACATTAAATCCAGTCTTTGTGCAGAAGAAATTTAAATATTTAAATGGAAACAAACAAAAAAAGGTATACAAATTAAGTATAAATCAGTTAACAGCACCACAGTATTACTGATGTAATTCATTTGTCCAGTAGCTGTTTAAAATGGAAGTGTTTGCAAGCATAAATTGAATAAATGCTGCATTACTCAACCAGACTGTTGTGAAAGAGCAGAAAGACTGAAGAAACATTTTGGTGTTTTTTTTAACATGACAAGGCTCAGGAAAAGTGCAAGAAAGGGCCAGTTATGAACAACATTTTCTATAACATTCTGCTAAAAAAACAAGTCCATTATTGAAAAGCAAATTGCTAAGAAGCATTCCTGTATCAGTTTACAAACAGCATTAGAACAAAAATATACAAAAAAACAACAGGAAGCTACAAGTGTTCATTCTGAGAGTTTACCATGAAATAAGGTGAAATAAGTCTGCAAATCTGGAAGATGAACATTTTAATTTAAAATCCACCATGCAGAGGATGCTAAGGAGACACTCAAAGCCAATGCAAGCAGGTGTGAACCAAATAAATTATTGAGCACAGGGAACACAGGAGCAGAAGTGTTGGGATGTGGGAAATCCAAAAGAAGCAAAAGATGGGATTGGAGTGAGTGAATGAGACAGGAGAATTTCATCACTGAATTCACAGCAATGATAGATCTTGGGTAACTAAAGCAAAACTGAGAAAATGTTAAAAATAACAGGAAGGGAGGAAGGATGAAACCAAACTCTGTTGGATGGGGCTGGAGCTCTCCATAGTAAACTGGAGGAGCACAATAGGAGGATGGGAGGTTTTCAATGCTTAACAGAAAACATTTGTGGCCCATGAATGAAATAGCTCCAGCTCCCAGCAACAATGACAAAATCGTCACAGCAAAAGGGAAACCAGGAAAGTACTTAAGAGCAAAAATAATAACCAGTGGTTTGCACAGCAGTAACATCTGTGACTATGGCAATATAAGCACAATAAAGAATGACAGCTGTCTTCATTCAGCTTTAAAAATACCTTTGGGTGGGAGACAGAGAGAAAAACAAGCTGAGGGCTTGCAGGGCTGGAGAAATCTCAGCTGACCAACAGATTTTTTCTAATTGTCACTAATTTATAATCTGGGCAAGAGATTATTTCCATTCTTCCCTTCTGTCCTCCAACTCTTTGACATCCAGAACAAACAGATTTTTGCATTTGAAGGTTTTGATTCTGTGATGTCCTTCATAGCATAGAATGAGAAGTCCTAAATTAAAATATTCCAGTGCCACTTGGGCAATGCAAGGCAATGCTTCAGACCAGGCCAGCCTTTCACACAGCTGGATCTACAAACTGATTTACCTCCAAAGGGTGAGAAACACATCCCAGCACAGCTGGGCTGGGCTGGGCTGGCTTCTGAGCTGTGCTCCTGTAGGACCAGGAATGATCTCCGAAGATCAGGAATGATGTGTGCAGGACCAGGAATGATCTCTGCAGGCTCAGGAATGATCTCCTCAGGATCAGCAATGATCCCTGAAGGACCAGGAATGATCCATCCCTACAGGACCAGGAATGATCTCTGCAGATGAGGAATGATCCCTGCAGGGTCAGGAATGATGTGTGAGGATCAGGAATGATCTCTGCAGGACCAGCAATGATGTGTGCAGGACCAAGAATGATCCCTGCAGGACCTGCAATGATCTCTGCAGGGTCAGGAATGATGTGTGAGGACCAGCAATGATCCCTGTGCCTCCCCAGCTGTTTCCTGGGAATAGGAGTGCCCTGGTGAGTCCCACATGGGTCACACCACATGGGTGTGGGACTCCTGCAAATCCCCTCATTTGGTTTTTCCCTGGGCTCCTCTCTCTGTAAACCCCATCACCCCAAAGTGCTCCCAGAGCTCACTCAGCTCCTGCAGTTCCTCTGGAATGTGTCCAGCCTGTCACCCCAGCCAAGCAAAAGGTGCACCTGGATTCCTTTGTGCTCTCTGTCTGCTGAGCCTGCCCTGGGAGCTGCTCCACAGCCCCCAGAGAGATATTTCAAAAGGTAAAAAAGACAACAGGTATGAAAAATTACAGGTTTTACTCTGCAGGGAAATGATTTATTGATGCTGAGAGCTTAATTTAGTAATCAGACACTATCTGAAGAGAAAAAAAAAACCCACTCAGCCACGGGAGAGTTAGATGAGGAAGCTATTCCAGCTTTTGATGTAGTTTTGTCCCAAATTCAAAGTTAAAAAGAGTGGGGAAGAAGTTACCCAAATTACTGAAATCCAATCTCATCCTGCATTTCACCAGGGCTGTCCCTCAAAGGCAAAAGGGACTCAGTCAGATTTTTACATAACCAAATTCCTGAGTCACATTACAGAGGGGAAGTCAAAGAGAGCTCCAGAACAATCTCTGCCATTACATATTTTCTCTTTATAGTATTGCTTGTAAGGGATTAATGTTGCAAGACTTATTTCAAAACTGAAAAACCTTTCATCATTGATTATGGCTCATTTCTCATTCAGACTCACATTAATTCCCACAGCACTAATTCTGCATTGTGGTATCAAGAGCAAACGATGACTGCTGAGCTCATTTGAAGAAAGCAATAAATAATTTGCAATTAATCATCTGTTAAAGCAATAATCCTTTTGAAACATCTCTGCACTACTACAGACAGCACAGAAAGGAAAGGAATGGAATGCAGCTGTCTAGAAAGCATTTCTGGATCTCCCAGCACTCTCTGAGCTGGGTTAGGGAAGCAATGTCAAAATGCTGCCAGTTTTATCCAGCTGAGATTAATGAAATGATGCAGTGGCTGTGGATGCACTGAACTCCTAGCTCACACAGAAAAGAGCCCTTGCAGCAGCCCAGCACACTGCAGAGCTGTTCTAATCTGCATTTCCCCTCTAATTACACCACCCATGGCCAAGTTTTGCAGGAAAAAACGCCAATTCCTGTGGTGGTGTTCAGAGGGGTTTTTGGATGAGGGAAGAGACAGAGATCTGACTCCATGTTTCAGAAGGCTGATTTATTATTTTATCATATATACTACATTAAAACTATACTAAAAGAATAGAAGAAAGGATTTCATCAGAAGGCTAGATAAGAATAGAAAAAGAAGGAATGATAACAAAAGCTTCTGTCTCAGACAGAGTCTGAGCCAGCTGGCTGTGATTGGCCATTAATTAGAAACAATCACATGAGACCAATCCCAGATGCACCTGTTGCATTCCACAGCAGCAG